>CM038231.1:83931768-84201214 GCA_021442155.1 Cymbidium sinense | reverse complement strand
TCTGTACTTCGTTCAGTTACGTATTGCTTTATATATTATAGAACTAATGTTCAACAAAAACATCTTGTTATACCAAAGGAGAAGGATCAAATCTTGTTATTTTACTTGTGTATGTTGATGATATTATTATTGCAGGCCCTTCCATCACCTTTGTGACTGAAGCAAAAGACTTCCTTCGCTCTCAATTCAATTTAAAGGTTCTGGGTGACTTGAGGTTCTTCCTTGGACTAGAAATTATGCGCTCAGAATCTGGTATTACCTTGTCCCAAAGACATTATACATTACAATTATTAAATGATACGAGATTGCTTGGTTGTCACCTACTCAAGTGCCTATGGATCCTAGAAAGCAATTGAATCAAACATAGGAGGAATATCTTACCAATGCATCACAGTATAGACGCTTTCTAGGGAGGTTGTTGTACCTCACACTGTCAAGACCCAATATAATGTTCACTGTTTATAAACTCAACCAATTCATGTCACAGCCAAGAACGACACATTTGGTCGCTACTCATCATTTTCTGCGGTGTTTAAAATCAAATCCCGGTCAAACTCTATTATTTTCCACTAACATTAAAATGCAGCTCAAAGCATTTTCTGATGTCAATTGGGGATTATGCATGGATACCAGAATATTTTTCACAGGATATTGTGCGTTCCTTGGGGATTCTTTGATCTCATGGAAGGCAAAGAAACAAAGTACATTATCAAGATCATCATCAGCAGCAGAATATCGAGCTCTGACAACAACAACTAGTGATGTAATTTGGTTGCTCAATTGATGAGAGACTTCAAGGTATGTCTTTCTTCCCCAACGCTCATTTTCTGTGATAATCAAGCGGTTGTACATATAACAACTAATCCCATTTTCCATGAGAGGACCAAACAAGAGAAATCGACTGTCATTTTGTTCGTGACAAAGGCAATGAAGGATCGATCAAGCTCCTGCCCCTTAAAGCGGCTCACGTTTCTGTTGTCCAAGATGGCCGCTCATAATGCCTACCATCCATCTTGAGGGGGAGTATTAAAGCTCAGACCCATACTTTTAATTACTCATAAAAGAGTGGATCAGATCTATAAGATTACCAATCACCGCCTCACCGGAGATTACAAATACGATTACCCAAAAAAAAAATGTAAAATTAAAATTGCAATACAAGAAAATTGATCCCAGAACGGTTATCAAAATCCTCTCTCTCCGCTGGCTTGTGTTCCAGCGCTGCAAAGAAGAAACATTCCAACTTTCTCTGCTTCTGTCTTGGTAGAGAAGAAGCCATGGGACGCGCGAAACTAGAGATGAAGTACAGAGAAGAATCTCGGGCGAGAATCAGTACCTACAAGACTAAAATCAAAGGCATAGAGAAGAAGGCTGAAGGGGTCTCTGTCCTCTGCCGGGGTAGACGTCATCTTCGCCTCTTTCTCTCCAGATCTGAAAGCTTTCCACTACTGGCCAAAGAATCTCTTCAAATTCCATCTGCTTCATGACTTTGATTCTCGCCTTGCAATTGTTGATAATCGCCCGAACTTCTTCCCTGCACTTCACCTCTAATTTTACACGGCCAACGGCTTCTTCTCCACAAATCAATACTGAAGAGACGTAGAAAGGTTCTTCTTACAGAGCGAGAACCCTAGCCCAAGAGAGAGAGAGAGAGAGAGAGAGAGAGGACAGATGGGGATGCCACTTTGGAAGTGCTTTTTAAGTAGGTAGTCCAGGTGTCCTTGGCGGATAACTGCTGGCCTGTTCTTATTTAACCTTATCCAGTATAAATATTACATCTATGCCCCTCATGACGATTTTTTAAATGGATTATTATAATATAATTAATTTTCTTTTATTTACCAAAAATATGTTTAATATAGTTCAATATGCTTAACATTTTTTTTGGAAAAAAAAATACTTGATAAAATTAAATAACATTTAGTATATTTTACTTATATTTGTTCGGCCAAAATAACTTCTGGTTAAAAATAAATATTTGATAAAATTAAAATGATTTTTTATTATCAAACTGTTTAGTCATGAAATAAATGATTAAGTAATGAAGTAAATTTCAAATATGATTAAGGTAAATAGCTTTTGATAAAATGATTAAGTAGTTATAAATAAAAATTACTAAGTGATTAAAAAAAATGTGATTTATTTTTTTTTTAATCGAAAAATTCAAAAATTCATTTAGTAAACATTACTATGAAATCACAATTTTAAAATAATGAGTAATTTCGACGGCTTAAAATTCTTTGAGTATTTTTTTAATATATATATATATATATATATATATATATATATATATCTATATATATATATGAATATTATATTTTATTAGCTTTTATATGATTCATTATTTGATTTTTTTTCTCTTACGTATCTATTTATGAGATAATGTCAGAGAAAATGTATATAATTTACAGTTTTGATTGTGAAACAAGAAAAAAAAACATAATTTAAAGTTTTAATTATGAAATAAGAGAAAAAAACGCAGGTTCAAATTTCATCAGAATATTTTAATTCAAATATAATCAAAATAATCTCTACAAAATTCAACTAACCAAACATATATAAATTTTAATATAAATTCTAGTTGTCAAAACACTTGAATACATCTAGTGATTAGATGAACACTCTACCTAATCCTAGAAGACTTTAAAAGAGTTAGTCATAGGAATAGGGCATACCTTAAATGTTAGAAAAATCTTTTATCCTTTAGCTTAAACCTTTTCTTAGTTTCCTTCTTTCAAGTTAAACTCCAAATCAATTTTATTTGATTTTCTCAAACTCAAATTAATTCAATGATTCAATTCTATGATTGAGATCCATAATTGAAATCCATGATTGAAACCCATATCAAAATCCATCAAAAATTTCTAAGTTAAAATTTTCGAAGTCTTTAACCTTATCGTAAGGACTTAGTCAAAATCATGATTCAAACATATTCAAATCTTTGAGATTTTCTCATAATCTATTTATATTCTCATTTATATTCGCATATATAAATGAAATATAAATTCAAACACATCAAATCAAATTCAAAAATCCAAAATAATCCATGAAATTTCCTTAAGTCCATTTAATTTTTCATTAAAGGACTTAGCCAAAATCAACTCTAAACTTTGATCAAATCAACTCAAACCCTTGGGATTTTCTCAAAACTTATTTGTACCTCATTTATATTCTCATATATAAATGAAATATAAATATAACTCAATCAAATCAAACCTCAAATTAAATTCCAAATTTAAAATTCTTGAAATTCCCCTTAAATATAATTTTTCATTAATGGATTTAACCTAAACTTTGATCAAACCTTTTCAAACTCATGGGATTTTCTCAAAATATATTTGTATTCTCATTTATGTTTTCATATATAAATGAAATATAAATATAAATCAATTAAATCTAACTTAAAAATTAAATTTCTAATTAAAAAAATTCAATTAAATCCTTTAAATTCCCTTTAATGGATTTAACCTAAATCATGATTAAACTCTTTCAAATTTTTGAAATTTTCTCATGATCAATTTATATTCTCACTTATATTTATATATATAAATGAAATACAAATTCAAACAATCAAAACCAACTCCAAAAACAAAACTTAAATCCACTCAAAATCAAATCTAAGTCTTTCAAGCTAAAATCTTGAACTTAGCCAAAATCAATTCAAATCAAGCCAAACTCTTGATTTTCTCTCATGGATTCAATCAATCCTACAATCATGAGCCCATATATAAATCCAAAGCTCAATCTTTCAATCAAAACCCAAATAAAAAATCAAACCCAAAACTCCTTCATCTTCTTCCTTTGAATATGAAATTTTCAAATGGATCAAAATCCATTTGACTTCAAATCACTTGTAAATGAATTTATATTTCAATCATAAGTCCATATACAAGATCAATTAACTTCAAATCATGCTCTGAACAAGCCACTTGACCCACTTAGGCTCACTTGACCCAAAGTGACCTAAAGTACCATAATGAGCCAACTTTTGATCATAACCAAATTGGATTGAACCAAACTCATACATCCATCTATGATCAACAGTCATCATGGGATGATCAACCAATCAAATTGGGTCAAACCAAGTCAAACCTAAGGGTTGACCAAGTCAACACTTAACCCAAAATGAAACCTAACATAGCCAAATTCCACCATAGGCCAAATTGATTGAAACCATTGATCCAAGTTCACTCATGACCTATGTTTGAACTTGGCCAAGCCAATATTTTGAACCTAATCCATTTGTCCACTTGACCCAAGTTGACCCATTTTGACCTAAAGGGCCAAAATGTGTCAAAACTTGATCTAAGCCAAATTGATTAAAACCAATGGGTCAAGTTCATCCCAAATCACTTGTGGAACTTGACCAAAGCCTCATTGGCCTACTATATCCTAGCCCAATTGATCTTAGACCTAACATGACCTAAAGTGGTCATGTTGAGCCAAAATTGAACCTAACCCAAATTGATTGAAAACAAAGATACCAATCCACTTCATATGACTAACCTAAATCTACCCTTGATCTAACCCAAATAGGTCAAATGGGTCAACTTGACCCATTTGACCTAAAAGAGTAATATGAGCCAAAACCTAATCTATACCAAATTGAACCAAAACAAAGGCACCAAAATATTTCAAATAGTCATATGAACTTGACCCTTGGTTTGACCCAATTTGACCAATTGGTCAACTTGACCCAAGTTGACCCATTTTAACCTAAATGAGTCAACATGAGACAAACCCTATCAAATGGATTCCAAATCCATTGAAACTTGGTCCAACCTATTTTCTCAACATGCCAAACATACCCAAATTAAAAAATAGCAAAATTACCATTATACCCCTAGGCTATAGAACAAATTTTGGCCTAGCCCATGGGTATTTTGGTCATGCACTCATCACAATCACTTGAGGCTCTCTTAAAACCTCAAGGGGACCTAGTGATTAGTGGTGCACCCAACTCAATGGGTTTGGGTCAATCCATTTGGCCCATGGACCAAACCCGACCACCCATGGCCAAATTGAAATTCCAAATTCCCCCAAAGCTTAATTGGATGCACATGGGAGTTAGCCTTCCACTCTTCTGGCAAAACCAACAATGTGCACACCTCTAAGAGCAAAAATAACTCATCCCATATGGTCAATTAGATCAAAATGATAAGTCCATTGTTGGCCATCCGATTTCCATAGGGGGAGATATACTCCCCCTAATCCATTGAAATTTCAATTCATTCACACTCGATTGGAACCTAGGAAGCTTTAACAACCTTCACAGAGCTCCCCCAAGGTCCCTAGAAAGGATTGAGATTTCCCATTCTTCGATTTTGCATACTGCAAAATAGGGGAGAACCATTGAAGAGCAAACTTCTTCTACACTCAATCTCATCCAAATTCTTCTTATACTCATCATCAGAGGATCAATTCGAGCCTGCTCAAGCTTCCAATTGAGTTCCCACAGCAAGGAAGAACTCAATTTGATCAAAGCCGCAAGGGAGATCAAGAAGAGTTGGTCCACCCATTCATCCACTCAACCTCAAGAGCTAGGAACTTTAAGGCCGTCATCACTAGGCAAGCTATCTCATCAATCGAGTGGTGATCACCTCCGTGAGGTTAGTGATTTTTTCACCACTTAGGCTAAGAGGTGTTGGTCCTTGTGAAAGAAATTTTCATTTCATGTGAAATCCACCGTTGGATTGGCCGCTTTGGTCCTTTAGATGGTGTGGGTTGAGTTTTGAATGAGTCCATGTAGGATCGGGCTCGAATCTCCCCTTGGATTGTGAACGGTTTACATTCATCCTTGGGGAAGAACTTAGCCCATCTCAGCCGTCCATCCGCTCATTTTTAGATGGACGGCTGAGATTATTTCCCACATTTTTACATCCTTTATCTGACTTAAAACCACTATCTTAGCCACCGATCTTTGATCGGTGGCTAGGATAAAGCGCGTGCGCCACTACCGTTCCCTTGACTTGACACGTTAAGTAGGAGGCTCACGGCGTGACACATGTAAACGTCTTGACCCCCGTCACGTCATGTGAGCGAATTAGCTTAGGATTAGTTATTATTATTTATTCTTAATTAATTCATATAACTTTAAAAAATCATAACTCCTTCAAGAAAAATCAAAAAAATATAAGGAAAAATACTATGAATAGATAATTTCATTTAGAATATTTTAAAATGTTTTCAATGTATTTTGATTTCCTTCTTTCTCTAAATTTGGGTTTCTTTGGGAATGTTAATTAGCTAATTATTCCTTAATTAAGTAACTAATTATTCTCAAACTTCTAAGGTTTATTATAGGGGATGACCTCTACCTCTCCTAATATTTTTGAGATTTATTGATGCCTTAATTAAAGAAATTGCTAGCTCATTCCTTAATTATCCCTTTCATATAATGAAAGATAATTAAGATGTAATTAATGGGTTTTCACTATGATTAAGATGGATTAGGGTTAGATCCAATGAGTAGGGGTTTTATGGAATAATTTTGGGGTGTTTCCCTAAGCTATTTCTTAAACCCCTCTTTTCTATCCTTAATCCATTCTTAATTAAGAGTTAATTCATTAATTATCTTTTTAAATAATTTTCAAAAATTCTAAAAATTTCCAAAACTTAATTAATCTACCTTGGGTAGATTCTTAGGTGTTTAATAGCCTAATTCTAATTATGAAAATTAAAACCCCTTTCATAAGTGTGAAAGGGTGTTTTAAAAGTACTTAAGCTAAACCCCTTAGCTTAATTAACTTTTAATTGGAGCCAAATTACATTAGGCCTTTTCATTACTAGGTGCATTGCAAATTTACATACCTTGTGAGTTTTATGTCATCTCATTGGCTCATAATTACCTAGTTAATTTTTCTAAGGTGGTGTAGGTAAGGGTTAATTAAGCCACTTAATGCATACCTTAATCTAATCAACACTTAAAAATAGATCTAATTATCTAAAAATTAAACAAAAATACAAAACACATGTGGGAATGGGTCAGGAACAACAAACTCATCTCACCTTTTCAAAGTTAAATCAAACTTCAAACAAATAAAAATCATTTTGAAATTCACTTTGATTAATTCTAAGTTTCCTTATTCTTTAAGAATGTCTTTAGGAATTAAGTCAAGTGAGTTTGTTTACATGATTACATTGCTTTAGATCTTTCCCAACTTCTTAAATTGTATTTCATATGATTTATGCATCCATGATTTCATGTTTTCAAAGTTTTAAAATGAAATTGTTTACTTTATGTCAAATGTCCATGTGTTGGCTAAAGTAAAATATGAGTGGCTATTATCACTACTAAACCCAAAGTATTTTCAAAACCTATAAATAAAACATCAAATATGAAAGTGTGCTATTCAAATCTTAATTATTAGCTTGCATGTGATGAATTACAAAGTCATGTTTAGTGTAGCCTTCCTTCCTTTCTTATGTTAGTATAGCTTTGAATATGGGTTGGTAAGATGTAGCGTTCATTTGAAAAGAACCCAACACTTACTTAATTCCAAATCCTATTCATCTCTATGCTTTCACTTAAGGAGGATTGCTTACACTTACATGAATAAGTTGCATAAATAAAAATGAAATTATTAAACAACTTTTGCATATTCTTTTTCCATTTCATTTCCTTTATATACATGTTAGTACTTAAGGATAGTGGTATATTAGTCTGGACAACCCCAAGATTGCGAGACTTTAAGTAGCCCTAAGTAGGTCTTGTACCTTACACCTCTAGTTAACAATGGTACTATACTCACTTATTCCTTTCTTACTTTCATGCATGTATGTGAAATTTTGGATAAGGAAAACCTTTTCTACTTAAGAAAAATCATGCATCTAAATATTTAAAATTTTTCTAAATGGATTACTTAGCATGCATCATAAAGTGTGTTAAATAATTTCATTTGCATGTATAGGTATGCTTAGGGTCCATCCATATGCATGTTATATATGTTGGGAAAGAATTGAAGTAATGTATATTATGTGAATTTTGATTCATTTTTCTTAATCTTAAAATGCCTTTCTTTTTGAATAAATTTGTTTAGAGTTTTTCTAAACTTAGGATTAATTAAAATTTTTAATCAAAACATTCACCTAAATAAAATTAAAAGTAAACTTACCTTAGAAATTACTTAAAGATTAGGGAAGGAAAGGGAATTTCCATTTCTTTATAACTTAGTAATTAATTATAGGTTTCAATTAAACCAAATTAAAACATGAAATAAAAATAACCCAAAACACTTAAACAAATTAAATGAAACCCTTCTCTAAGTTGAACATGTTCTTCACACTTAGAAAATTCAAACCTAAAGTCCTAAACTAAGCATCCCACACAAACCTTCAAAGCATAAATATTAGCCTAAGTCACCACTTCTAGCTTTAGGTTAGGTTGGTGCATGATTTGATATTATGTTTTATTTTGTGATGAATATTTTAGACTGGATGCTAGTGTGTATGCTCATAGAATGAATGGTAGGATGCTTAGTCTAACTATTCTTTTCTAGGGATTGTGCTAAAGGGGTGTTATCATAAATAAAAATATAAATACTTCTTATTTGCAGGTGCTTATACTCCTTAGCATAATCCATAGGCCAGGTGGACTTAGTCACCCATGTGTGGAGTGATAAGTCCAATATATATGCTTGAGATTTGTGTGGTGTGATTTGACTAACTTTTATTTTGTAGGTGTTAGTTAGATTTATACATTTCCTTTTCATGTAAAATTTGTATAAATAGGATTTTAGAATGATTTATTATGGGGATTAGGATGAGCATTAGTCATAAGATTCCATCTTATGCACCATGTGAATCCAGCATCTACCATTCGACCATCCAAAGAAGTAAAGAAGAAAAGAAGAAAGAAAAGAAAGAAAGAAGAAAGAAGAAGAAGAAAACATTGAAGACCCTATAACAATGAATTCCTTTGCTTAAATTGTAATTCAATTCATTTGTAATCCAAGTTGTATAAGGGTAGAGCTTGACTACCCATATTTGATATTTTTTGAGTTTGCGGTGATTCCATCACAAGCGACCATTTAATCTTTTGCACTTATTTTATAAAGTGATTGATGTTTGTTTAACTTATGTATTAAGTGACATGCTTTTTCTTGTTTCTTCCTTGCTTTATGTATGGCCTGGATGGGGACTAGGCTCTTTAGGAAAAAATAAATCTTTTACCCAACTTAAAATTTTAAATTAAAATTAAATAATTCTTAACCTCATCTAAAGCTTAGGATTAAAATCAAGATAAAAGAATTAGAAACCCCTTAATTTGGATGAGTTCTTTTATTTATAATATCATGCACAACAACATCTTATTTCACTCTTGATTGGAGGGCTTCCATCTTTGCGAGAGAACCCGGCTTGACCTTTGAGGGCCGTGGTGGAAACTCACTTCTTAAACTTCTCGTTGATTTTTGGGCCATAATCTACTTTCTCATGCATTAGTCATAAAAAAAATCCTATTAGCCTTAGTTAAAATTGATTATCCAAAATGAAATAAAATGAAATTTGAAATGCATTAGATTTTAGGTCATTTGAAGCACACCCTTTACATGATCTGATCTCTTTAGGGAGTAAGTTTAATGACTTAGTCACTTTCTAAACAAAAATAGCCTAGCTATCTTGCATAAGCATAAAGACTTGTCTACATATATTTAAAATCATAGGAGGAGTTAGTTGGCAGGCACCCCTAGGTGGTTGTAAGTCTAAGCTGTCGGGTGGTTTGTCCTCTCTTGTGGAGGCAACCCAATTACCCATTTTCACCTTAGATTTAGGTTGTGCTTTTGTCCCTCGCCAAAGCTCCCTAGATTTAGGGTCTGAGGTTGCTTTTTCCATTTGTGGGCCATAAGAATAATTTCTCACCTCTTAGGCATTTCCGTAATCTTATTTTAAGGAATATTAAGTCCTAAAATTCTAATAAAAAATATAACTCAAATAAACTAAATCAATTTCTAAAATATAAAGCCCAATTTTAGGATAGTTTGAGATGCTCGCTAGGTTTCCTAGCATCATGAGCATCTCCTACTTATTCCCATTTCAACTTCGATAATAACTCCCTCTTTTGATCAATCATGTTTGATCTTTAAATACAAACCAATCGATTGATAGTTCTTCCCTATTGAAATCTTTAGAGACAATGATCATTTATCTTAATCGATAGTTTTCCTAAGGGATCTCGTCCCTAGGATGTAATTAAATATGGGGGCTTGCCCCTGTAGAGAACTTAACGAACTCTATTTAAAATAAACCCTACTTTACTTTTCATGTAAAGTAGGAAAAGAATCTCTAGTATATATGCAGACCCATCATCCTTAGGAGTCCTTATTGAGGTGATTGATTCGATTAAAGGGTAGTGACTTCTATATTTCTAGATAATACACTATACTTTGATAATATATCTGATCACTTGAATAAGTACATCTGCTGATTTGTGTGGCATCTTATCAAGATGAATTTCCACATATATAATTTTGCCTCTTCTTTCACCACATATTTGAAGGTGACTCTATGTGTGTAGGAATTTTTCTCCACACCGACCCTTCGGTCCCTTAGGGGATTACCTTTTGTATCTGCCATATTTCTTCATTGGAACTGAATTGGGCTTTGCCTTTAATTTCTTCCCAAAAAAAAATCAGCGTTATTAAACTTGATTAAATAAATTTAAAAGACTCTAAGAAGACTCATCACTTAAGCAAACAAACTAAGATTAAATGAAGTAAAAAAATTATCATATGAATTAAAGCTTAATTAAATTAAATTTTATTTACATATAATTAATTATAGAGTCAAAATAGTTCTCACCATAGGGGATATTCAAGTCACCCTTCGAGATCGGTCTGAGGCGTAAGGACAACAATCATCATTATCTTTCATGGAGCTCTCCTCACAGATCTACTAAAATGACTTGTTCTTCTTTCAAGGAAGAATTCAGACGTGGAGGAGGGGTGATACATGGTGGATTTGATGGAATAGACATATACCGATTGAGTATACGATGGATGTCGGATGGATTATTAGGCCAATAGTAGAAGGCTTTGAGCTTCGGAGAGAAAGAGGACAAGAGGACGCGTCGATGCTATAGATCCGAGCAGAGGCGCATTATACATCTTCTTGATGCATTTGATTCTCACCCGATTATCCAAGTTAAAAGCAAAGAGATGTGGAAAAGTTCTAACAAAATGAGAACCCTAGCTAGTACATAGAGAGAGAGAGAGAGAGAGAGAGAGAGAGAGAGAGAGAGAGAAGAGTGAGTGTGTGTGTGTGTGTGTGTTTATTGACCTCACTTTTGGAGTGAGTTCTCAATCTCCCCTTGACTTAGGAATCTTTTAGGCACTAAGACTTCCTTAGTCATAAGACACCTCTAGCAGGTCAACACTTAACCTAAGCTTAGTGACTTAGAAGGGTTAACCATGGGATTATACTATGTCTTAGGACTTTGGGAGATCCACTTACCCTATAGCCTAAACCCAATCCATGTTTACCTTCTTAAGCCAAAACCAAACCTCAAATTCAATTCAAACTTTAAATTTAATCCAAATCCAAGCTCCAAGTCAGATGATTGAAGCTCATGATCAAATCTAGATTCAAAACCAACATATGCCTGATGGCTTTATCTTATGGACTTAGCCTTAACCAAATTCAAATCTATCCAAACCCAATTAATTTTCTCAAATATCAATTCAACCTTCAATCAAATTATCAAACTTACAATCAAACTTAGTTCCAAATCCAATTTGCCAAAACCTACAATCATACCAATTCCTATCTAAGCCACTTTCATGAGCTTAGACAAAATCCAATTCAAATCAATCCAAAATCAATTGATTTCTCATAATCAATTTATATCTTCTATCACCTTCCTAAATATAAATCAAATCTATATCCAAATGATCAAAACTACATTAAATTAAATCAAAACCCTTCCTAAGCCATATGGATCAATCTCATCAGCTTAGCCAATTTTTAAACCCAAACCACTTCAAACTTAGTTGATTCCCTCATGAATCAATCATATCTTCAATTATCTTTACAAATATAAATGAAATATACATTTAAATTATTAAAACTAAATCCAACTAAATCAAAATCCAAACCTAAGCCACATGAATCAACTCCATAGACTTAGCCAAATTCCTTCATTCCAAAACCCAAATTCAATTGATTTTCTCATGAATCAATCATACCTTTAGCCATATTCATAAATATAAATGATATCTACAATTATCAAGCCAAGTCAAAATCTACCCAAGTCAAACTCAACCTAGCCCTTTTGACTTGAGATTTTCAAATGAACCAAAACCCATTTGAACCCAAACCAATTGCAATTGAATTTATATATCAATCCCAAATCCATATATAAACTCAACTAAATCAAACTTAGCCCAAAATCAAGTTAACTAAACCCAATTGGTTCACTTGACCCAAAGTGATCAATTTGACCTATTTGAACCAAAATCCAATTCAAGCAAAACCAAAGTGAATTATGCACCGAACTTCATAACATGATTGTTGATTATCATAGGTTGATCAATTATCATAAATTTGGTCAAACCAAGTCCTAGCCTTTGACCAAGACAACCTTCTTAAACCATATGAACCCAAACTAGCCAAATTGCAACCTAAGCCAAATCCATTGAAACCAATGATTCATACCTATTCAAAATCAATACTTGGACATGACTTAACCTTCAATTAAGCCAAACCAAACCCATTGGCCTTCTTGACCCAAATTGACCTAAAAGACTAAATTGGGTCAAATCAAAATCTAAACCAAATTAATTACAACCAATGGCTCAAGTTCATTCCAAATTGACTATTAAACTTGACCAAAGTCTCAATTGAGCCCAATTGACCCACTAGACCCAAATGATCTATTGAACCTAACTTGATTAAAGGGTCAAACTAACCTAAAACCCAATCAACTCTAAATTAAACTCAACCAAAGCCCATAATATATTCCAAATGATCAACCAAATCCAAACTAGGCAATAACCCAAGCCAATTTGGTCAATTGGGTCAAATTAATCAACTTGACTCATTTGACCCAAATGAACTCAAATGAGTCAAAAATAAATCTAAACCAAATTGAACCATACCAATGACACCAATACATCCAAAATGATCATATGAACTTGACATGACCCTTGGTTTGACCCAATTTGACCAATTGGTCAACCTAATCTAATTTGACCTAATTTGACCTAAATAGGTCAAATTGAGCTAAAAAAACCTAATGAACTCCAAATAACATGAAATTTGGCCCAAACCTACTTTTGACTCATTTCAAATCTACCCAAATCAAATTTGGTGCCAAATGTCCATTCTACTCTTGAGCTAAGGGTATCACATGAGGCAAATCACCTATGTAAATGGTCATTTACATTCCTTGACCACTTGGTACTCTCCCATTGGCACACTTGGGCTCATAGGACACGACCAACTGACCCAAAGGTGGTTGGGTCGGTCATGACCTATGGGAGGTGAAATCACCTCACCTCCCCATTGGACCACTTGAAACACCAAGGACACCCACTACCCTCCTTGGCCACCTACATCTTCACCCAACCAAATCGAGCCAACTCAACCCCCCAAGGACACCCACAACTCTCTGAGGTGTCTAGACAATCACAAAATGCCAAGCTCAGCCCGCCCATCTGATCAAGAGGAAGGGAGGTATACACCCCCTCATTTCCACTCAAACTCAGAAGAATTCATTCCCTAGAGCAAGAGAACCCTAAGACAAGCTGTCAAGAGCTTCCTAGAGAGTTTCCAAGCATCCCCAAGTTCCCCACTCTCGATTTCCTTCAAGAAGAAATGGGGCACTCTTCCATTGATCCCCATTTGTTCAAGGCTCAACCAAAGTGCAATTAACTTTGCATACACTTTCTTTGGAGCTAGTCGAGCAAGAATGAAACATCCCCTAAGCCCTCGACCATTGGATGATGACTTGATCAATGTCGACCACCTACACTTTAGGTATTGGCCTTCCGAGCAAACCACCTCAAATTGGAGCTCATGTTGATCAGTAGAGTTTCGTCTCCACAAGATGAAGCTTGCTCAATCAGATTTTGCACCAGTCTTGAGCTCCAATGAGGCATGTCATTAAAACTGATCCTTAGGCAAAAATGAGTTAGAGCTTTTTGAAGAAAACTTGCATCTCGTGTGATCTTGATCACTAGATCCCTTTGGATCCTCCTTACGAATATGTGGGATCGATTTGAGATCGATCCGAGCTCGAGTGAGCTCAAATCGATCGAAGGAAGGCTGTCTCTTCTCGATCGATAAATGAGGATCACGCACCATCCATTTCACATGACTAGAATGGACAGTCATGATTAGATCTATTAGAATTATTCTATTTTATCCTTTAGCATTGTAGGATTAATTGTGGCCATTTGATCTTAGATCGATGGCCGCAGAAAGCTTCTCCCACATAAGCTAACTAGGATAAGTTTAGATAACCAATCCCTTGGTGCCATGTGGAAAGCATGCCTGTTGACCTCATTTTTGGATGAGGTTAATTTTGCAATTAGGAGATCCTAATCTAAAATAGGATTTTTCCTAATTTAATGCTTAGTGACATAGGGAAGTCACCTTGGGTTGGATCTAATCTGTTTGGCTCAGGTAGGATCAACTCAAGCATCCAATATGAATTAGTTCAAATAAATTAACAAAATAAAATGGAAAGTCAAAAATAAAATCTAAGGTCAAACCTAGTCAACCTAGGTTTGACTCAAGTGGGACCCACTTGGTCAAAAGTCAACCCACCAAAAATATGGCCAAATTAAATATTCCAAACATTCCAAATGATTAAATAAATATGTTTGATCATAAATATAAAGAGATTTGAATTCATTTAGTACTAAAATGTGTGAATTAGACCATTTGGTTTAAAATAGCCTAAATGGATCTTATTGGATTCAAACCTTAATTAAATTGAAATAAACTCAAATTAATCATTTAAAATCATTTGGGAATAACAATCAAACATAATTTAATTCACCATTGGATATGATTAGGCCAAATGGGTCATTTGACCCAATTGAAATCAAACATAACCCATTAACCCCACTTTGGGTCAAATGGGTTTACATCAAAATATAATTGAAATCAAATAAAAATAACCACTCCAATTCATCCCATGCACATGATCAAGCATGATTGAGTTCAAACCTATTCCATTAAGTCAAATTGGTCATTTGACTTTAATTGGAACCAAATTTAATCTATTTATCTTAAATGGGATAATATGAAATGCAATTCACATTCAATTAAAAAAAATGAAATGGGAAATCCAATTCATCATTAACTCAAAAAAAAATCAACAAATAAAATAAAATAAAATAAAATAATAATAAAAGAAATAAAGAAAAGAGGGAAGAAGAAATTGAATTTTCCTCTTCCCACATCAAACTCCACCCCTTAACAAGGGTGGCTGCCTTCAAGGCAATGAAGGCAATCAAGAAAGCTTAAAAAGAGCTTGCCATCATTCTAAAAAAAAAGGAAGAGAAGAAAGAAGAAAAGGGGAGAGGAAAGAAAGTGAATAGTGCTCAGCCAATGTAAAAGAAGAACATATACACAACCTCAAAACAAATTGACTTCTCCAACACCTTCACCACTCAAAATTGAACTCAATAGAAGCTTTCCCACTTCCCGAGCTGTTGGAAATAGTGCAAACCACCAAAGCCATTGTGCAGAGAAGTAGCTTGGTGGAGAGATCAAAAGACAAGGAATTGACTCAATTCCTTTGGCACAATCATCTATCAAAGAATTGAAGCTAAAGGAATCAACTCAAGCCAATCGAAACCGATCAAGGTATGCCATTAGCACAACCTTCATCTCTCTTAACCAATTCAGTTTTAATTTTTTTCATAGTAAATGTGATCTTCAAGTTGATCCAATTATATAGAATCAAAGGATTTCTTTCCACAATAGTGTAGCACTTGAATTCACATGATTTCGTTACCTATATCTAAAGATATTAGCAAAAAAAGTTGGACGATTCTCGGCTCCCATAGGAAATGAGGAAATGATCTCCGGACCGTCTGATCCATGTATTTGGATCGTACGGTCATCTAATGATTTGAATCCCTTAAGGACCGCGAGGATGATTGGATGGTCCAGATGGCGTGTTTTCAACCTGTGTGTATCACGTGGACCATCCCACGCGTGACACATGGTCGTGTGTCGCATGACACGCGGTCTCCCGCGTGACCGGGGATCACTATGGACCCATTCGATCTTTGATTAGACGGTCCGTAAATGATCCCGCTCTTTTAATCTACACCGCGTGGGACCCTCCCCACTTAAAAATCATTAGGATTATTTAATTAACAGTTTAATTAATTAAAAAATCCTAAAAACTTTAAAAAATCATATAAAATCAAAAAAAAATCAAAAAATTACAAATAAGAGCTCAATAGATTCATCTTTATGAAAGAAATCCATCTAAATTAAAATCCCTAATTTTTAATGTATAATTTTCCCTTAATTTGGGTTTAATTGAAAACATTAAACTCCAATTATTCTCAAATTAATAATCCAATTAATTTGAAACTTTGGGGAAATGAAATTAAGTTTAAAACATACCTTAGAAAATTTTGGGGATTAAATTCTCTAAATGCAAGGGAAATTGTAATTTCATGTGTATTAACCTTTAAATTAATTAAATTAATTACCCTTTAATGAAATAATTAGAAAACTTTAATCTAATAACCTTAAATCAACATAATAAATATTAATAATATCAAAATACTCATTAAACCTAATCAAACCTATATGAACCTAATAAGTCACTAATTAACTCAATTAGGTAATTAAAAGAATTAAATAATTCAATTAAATGACCTAAACATTAATTAAATCATAATAAATCATCCAGTTAACTACAAATTATGAATAAACCCTTATTGGAAAGGTATTTTAGTGAAGAATAAATGAAAAATAAAATCTTTTAATGAATCTTAATAAATTAGGCATAATTTAAGGTTTAATGAAATAATTAAAACCTTAATACCTTAATTACACCTCTAATCAAGCTAAAACTTTAGAAACATAAAATTAGCATGTAACCCCACTTGCCATAATTATCTCAAACCCAATTAGTCTATAAATTTGGAATTCTTAATTTTCCAAATCTCTAGGTCAAAATGAACTAAATAATAAGTAAGAAGAATCATTAATTCATTGAATCAACAAATAAATAGAACTAATATAAAATAAACATCATAAATATTTAGGGTAATTCATCAAAACTTCCTAAGTCAAAGAATTTAATCAAATATTAAAATTTTAAGAAAATTAATACTTAATGAAATTCAAACATAATTAAACAACTTAAGTTAAGTTTAATGAAATCATTCATCTCTAATAAATTTAAATAATGAATCTAAAACCTAGGTTAATTAAATCAGATTAAACAACTTAAGTTAAGTTTAATGAAATCATTCATCTCTAATAAATTTAAATAATGAATCTAAAACCTTGGTTAATTAAATCAGATCAAATAATTAAACTAAATGCTTTAGGTTAAGCATAATCTATGAACAAACCTAAGGTATTAATTTATATTAATGGACTTAAAACTTAAGCTTATAAATTCAAAATTTAATAACTTAAGTTAAATTGAATAAAATCAAATTCTTTAAATTAACATAAGCCAAATCAAATGAAATCCATATAACTTAATTCAAAATAAAATAAATCAAACAAATTAAATCAAATAAAGCAATTCAAACAAATGAAATAACATAAATCTTACACAAACATAAATAAAATCAAAAGGATTAATTAAAATATTAAGGATTTTAGTTAAACTTTTGGAAACTTCATTAGGATTTAGGACGTTGAATGGATAAAGTTTCATCCAAAAATGGAATCATTCCATTCTTCATTCTTGAAAACCTATAAAACTTTAACCAAATAAAATGAACATAAAAATGGAAATTAAATCACTAAATCATTTGAATTGAAACCACCCAAAGATAAAAATTAAACAAATTCAAACTTCAAACTTTAAACTTAAACTTAAAGGCTAAGACTTACCACACAAACCCCACTTCTACACACTAGGTTACTTAGGTCATAGACCCTAGATCTAAGTTAGATCATTCTGATTTTATTTTAATCTCTTGTGATATGTTGTGTTGTGCTTCACATATCTATATGGTGTATTGCTTTAGAGGATGCCTAAGCTTGTTTGTTAGTTAGGGATGTTAGGCGTTCTTTCAAGATTTGACACTATTTTACGAGGCTGTGTTAAAGGGATCATGTGATAAATAAATTATAAAAGCTGTTGTTTGCTTGGTACTAAAATCCTTAACATAGTCTATAGGATAGGTGGGCTTGGCAAGCAACTAATGCTAAGTATGTATATTTGTGAAATATAAAGCGCTTTATGTGTTGTGTGTATTTCTTAACATTTGTTTTGAGGCTTAGGATTTCTTTTGAATTTTATTGTAAATTTGAGCTTAGAATTAGGTTAGGATCTATGGAGTCTAGGATTAGTAGGAGGCACCCGGAGATAGAGCGGTGGTCCCCTGTGGGCAGATGGATGTCCAAGAAGGAGACTTTCTTGGAAAGAAGACCCATATATCGAACTTGTAGTTCTAGGCAGGTTGTATAAGAGAACTTGCCATTTTTCTTTCTTTTGGGTGTATAGCGATTCTTCATTGGCCTTTACTTATATAATTTAATTTAGCTTGATTTATTTTGGGTGCGCAATAGAAACAACATACTTTTCTTAGGTTTCTTATATTGTATGCCTGGACGTAGGCTCATAGGATAAACTAACTTTTTTACCCAACTAAATCAATTGAAACAAAAAAATAAATACAACTCATAATCTCCATATAAAAGCCTAGGCCATTAAAGCAAGATAAAATATGTAACAATCCCTTAGCTGGATGTTTTAATATCATGCATAATCATATTATTTCACTCTTGATTAATGAAGGACTTCCATCCTTGTCAGAGAACCTAGGCTTGACCTTTGAGAGCCTATGATGGAAGTACACCTTCTTCTATTCTGATTTGGCTCATAATCTTTTTCTAATTGCATGCATTAGGCATAAATTGTATTCCTATGGCCTAAAATGAATATTGAGTCAAAAATTTATAAAATTAGAAAAATATGCATTAGTTAGGTGCATCTTCATACCCTACATAATCTTAGAATTAGGGAGTAACTCTAAGTTCATAGATTTCTTTCCTAAAACTACAACAGCCTAGTTATCTTGCATTCATATGACTTAACCTCATGGTTTTAAAATACTTAGGTGGTGTTAGAGGTTGTAAGTCCAGAAGAGTCGGAGATAGATTAATTCCCTAAAGTAAGGAGAATGACCAATGATACCCAAGGATAGAACTAGGACGAGCATTTAATATGTGTCAGAAGCACCTATAGACTAGGATCTGAAGCATCCTTTTAGGAATAAGTCTTCAACCCTAGGTATTTCTGTAGTCTTGTGCTGCCAGAATCTAATCCCTAGATTTCTAAGAAAATGATAACTTGAATTCTAAAATTAAATCCCAAATTTGAAGCACAATCATAGGATAGATGAAATGTCTACTAGGCATCCCAGTATTAATAGGCATTTCCTACTCTTTTTCGTTTGACTCTTAAAAATAACTCTCTCCAATTTGGACCTCTCTCAATTGAATTTCTCAAAATCATTCATTTGAAAGCTACCTTTGTAGTCTCTAGGAATAACCACTTGTTTCTTTAATCGAGAGTATTCTTAGGAAGAGACCCTTCCTAAGATGTAATTAACTATGGAGGCTTGCCCTTATAGGGAACCATGATCCCAGGATAAAATAGATCCCGTTCTACTTTTCCATGTAGTTTAGGGGAAAATACTCTGGTACATGAAAGACCCATTAGCCTTAGGAGTCTTTTATTGAAATGATTGAATCCATTACAGAAAGCATGTTTATCTTTGAGATAATATGCTTATTCATATCTTGTATTTGGTCATCTAAATAAAATATTCTTAAACTCTATATGGTGTCATTTCTTTTCTCTATTCCAAAGAAAAGAACCAACAGTGCTGTGTGGCACCGATAAGATTAATAGTTAATTAGGCTTAATTAATGTGTTTTAATGGCTGAAACTTCCTAAAATTATAACTAATTGTAAAAAAAATCATAAAAGTATAAATAAATATTAATTTTAAAGGTATTTCAGAGGAGAATTTATTTAAAATATTCTTAATTAATTTTGAATAGTAATTAGAGTTTAATTAAGGTTT
This sequence comes from Cymbidium sinense, assembly GCA_021442155.1. Lineage (NCBI taxonomy): Eukaryota > Viridiplantae > Streptophyta > Magnoliopsida > Asparagales > Orchidaceae > Cymbidium > Cymbidium sinense. The sequence continues at coordinate 84,180,971 of CM038231.1, read as the reverse complement.
AATTACAAAATTAATTAGCTTAATTATAATTTAATTACTTAGATAATTTATCTAAACTTTGTGAGTTAATTTAATGGGATGATCTGTCTCTATAATTATCTTAAGATTTATTATTTAGTTAATTGGTGAAATTGATGAATTAATCTTTAATTATTTTCATAAGTTAATTAATCATTAATTAATTCCATGAATAGTAATAAATTAATTAACTAAGTGGTTATTCATTATCCAATAGTGAATGAACCCATGGGGTGAGGTTAGGGCCTCCTTCCTAATCTATTTCCCTAAGTTCATTTCATTAATCAAATTAATTAAGGATTAATTAATTACTTAAATTATTTAATCAATCAAATTAAAATCATAATCACATCAGAACTTGGTTAATTAAGTCTTGGGTAGATCTTTAGGTGTTGAATAACCTAAAGGAGTTTAATGAAATTATGATTAGTCCACATATGTGGGAAAACCATAAGTAGTTAATTAAGTTCTTTAGCTTAATTAGCCATTAATTATGAGCTAATTGCATTAGTCCCCTTTCCTTTCTTAGGATCATTGACAATTTTATTTTCCAATGCAGGTGCATATTATGTTGGCTCATTATTATTTGGGTAATTATGTTAAGACAACATAGGAAAGGGTTAATTAATAGATTTAATGCATATGATAACTTAATTAACTCATAAAATCTACTTAATTATTTTTCATTAAACCAAATGAATTAAGAAACCTAGGAATGGGTTAGGACTAGCAAACCTTTTCTCACATCCTTAAACCAAATCAAAATATGAGAATAAAAATGACATTAAAGAAGCTTTGGTTCACTTTAAATAATTTTATTTGATTTGATTATCCTTAGGAATTAATTTGATTGAATGAAACTATGTGTCTATGTTCATTTATTCTTTTCCAATCATGCTAAATGTTGTATGTCATTTGATATCATGCATTCATCTTTTCAAATTTAATTAAGTCAAATGGTTTTCTTTTATGTAAGCTTGCATGTGTTGGATTAATTTATGTGTGGCTATTATCACTAATAAATTTAAATTATTTTTCAAAGTCTATAAATCAATTGCATTGATTAGGATAGTAGATATGAACATATATAGGTTTGCATGACTTATAGCTTAAATATGTGAACTAAAGCTTTCTTTCCTCAATTCATATGTAGTTTCACATATATTTGAATGTTAATAAGTATATAGTCCGGACATCTCGGGAACACGAGGCTTTAGGTATCCCGAAGGAGGTCATTTGATTGCCTCACTTTCCTAGTTAACAGTGACACGTACTTACTTGATTTCATTTACATGTGTTTCTACATTAGAATATGGATAGAACTTTAATCCACATGCATAAATGTTTCAATTAAATAAAATTACAATCTTTGCATGGTTTTCCTTCCTTTATTTATGTATACATCCATATGTATTTGAGAAAAGTAAGTGTTTAGTTTGGACATCCTAAGAATACTGAGGCTATCCCCAAGGAGGTGATTTGATTACCTCACTTCCCAGTTAACAATGTCATGTGCTACCTTATATCTCTTATACATATGTGTGTATTTACTTATGGAATTAGAATACCTTTTCTTTTATCAAGGATACAAGCATTCATAATTGACTACGTGATTGAATTAATCAACCACATGATTTGAAGTTTTCTTTCTTATATTCATGTATATAAATTTGTATATGTTTGAATGCAAAGGGGTATATAGTTTGGACATCCCGAGAACATGATGCTTTAGCTAGCCCCAAGGAGGTCATTTGATTACCTCACTTCCCTAGTTGACAATAACATGTACCTATTTAATTTCATCCTTATGTATTTTTGTATAAGAATTTAGATAGAATTTTAGATTAATATGATTAAATAATTATGGTAAATTATTTTCATCTTCATCTATCTTTAAAAAATAAATGAAGACAAAAATACACGTGCTAGTTGGACACCATGTAGATCTGCAGATATTTTTATTAGGGTGATCGGGTACGACATTGAGGAATGATATACTATCTTGAGAGATAGAAGTCATCATCCTACAATGGATCTAATAACTTAATAAGGACCCTTAAGAATAATGGGTCTTCAGATGTACCAGAGATTCTTCCACTACTTTATATGGAAAAATAAAGTAGGGTTTATTTTAAATCAAGTTAAGTTCCCTATGGAGGCAAGCCCCTATAGTTAATTACATCTTAAGGAATGAGTTTCCTTAAGAATATTCTTGATTAAGCTAAATGATCGTTGTCTCCAAAGATTTTAAAGATAAGACTATCAACAAATTGGTTATTTTTGGAAGATCAAGTGGGATTGATCAAAAAGGAGGGAGTTATTATCAAAACTAAAGGGAGACAAGTAGGGGATGCTCACGATGCTAGAAAACCTAGCGAGGATCCCAAACTATCGTATAGTTGGGCTTTATATTTTTGAAATTTGAATAGAGTTAATTATTCGAGTTAAATTTTTATTAGAATTCTAGGGCTTACAATTCCCCAACACAAGACCATAGAAATACCTAAGAGGTGAGGATTTATGCTTGCTGCCCGTAAAGGAGAAACAACTACCTTAGAAGCTAAATCTAGGGAGCTTTGGTGAGAATCAGCGCACGACCTAAATCTAAGGTGAAAATGGGTATATGGTTTATCTCGATAATAGAGGATAAACCATCCACTATTGGACTTCCTTTGGGGTGGTACAACTAACTTTTCCTATGATTTTAAGTACATATAGATAAGTCATCTTTTGCAAGATAGCTAAATGTTATTTATTTAGAAAGAGACTAAGTCCTTAAACACACTCCCTAAGAGACTAGATCATGTAGGGTATGAATAATGATTTATATCTAATGCAAATTTTGTTAAGTTTTTATTTTTAGTTTTGGAAAATTCATTTGACACAGACTATAGGATTCATATGCCTAATGCATGATAAATTAGTTATGGGACAAAATCAACAAGAAAAAGGTGTGTTTTCACCATAGCTCTCAAAGGTCAAGCCAAGTTCTCTGGTAAAGGTAGAAGCCCTCAATTAGCAAGAGTGAAGCAAGATGCTTTTTATGCATGATGTGAGACATACAACATCCAGCTAAGGGGTTACTAAATTTTTTATTATCTTGATTTATGTCCTAGGCTTTAGGTGAGGTTATGAGTTATTAATTTTTAATTTTGAGTTGATTAATTGGATAGAAAATTTATTTTCTCTAAGATCCTAATTGTATCTAGGTCATTCATCAAAGCAAGGAAGAAACTAGGAAAACATGTGATCTTAATGCATAAGCTAAACAAACATCAAATAATTTTATAAAGCTAAAATAATAAGAGTAGATGTGGTCGGTACCACACAACCTGAAAAGAAATGTGGGTAGAGCTATACCCTAATACAACCCAGTTATAAATAAATACAATAAAAAAGGAATTCATGTTATGAGGTCTTCATTCTTCATTTCTTCTTTTCTTCTTTTTCCTTCCTTCTTTCTTTCTTTCTTCATTTCTTCTTTGATTTGGTTGGTTGGGATGTGGTTTGCTCCAAGGCTTCACATGGTGCATAAGACTTGGTCTTATGACCAATGTTCATCTTAATTCTCTCATAACACTCATTCCAAATCTTAATTGTAAAAATTACATCAAAATAGGAAATGTAAATCTAATTAAACCTGTAAAATAGAGATTAGCTAAACATACCACACAATCCTAAGCAATTATAGGAATGAATTGGACTTAACACATGGGTAACTAAGTCCACTGTCTGATTTTGGATTAGGCTTAGGGGTATAAGAAACTTGCACAACAAAAACATTTATATTTTTATTACAACACCCCTTAAGCACAATCCCAGTAGAAGATATGATTAGACTAAGATCGTCATCATCCATCTATAATACACCCTAATATCCAGTCTAAAATATTACAACACAAAATAAAAAACCATGACACTGCCTAGAGCTAGAAATGGTGACTTAGCCTAATGTGTGTGTCATTTAAGGCTTGTGTGGCATATCTTAGCTGGGCTTTAAGGTTAGAATTTTCTAAGTATGAAGGATTTAACTTAGAGGATGGTTTTATTTAAGTGATTTAGTTGATTTGTTAATTTTATTTTGATGATTTGATTTAGTTTAAATGACATTTAATTACTAAGTGTTGTAAAGAAAAGAAAAGAGAAGAGAAGTTCTCTTTCCTCCTTACCTTAAGTAATTTCTAAGGTAGATTCATTAGTGATTTTTCATTAGTGAATATTTTATTACGTGTTTTAATTAATCTTAAATTTAGATTTGCTCTAAATAAACTTTCAATAAGAAGGCATTTTAGGATTAATTAAGGTGAATTACTATCACATAACACACAACCATTTATTTCTTTCCAACATGTATATATATAAATAAATCCTAAGCATATCTATACATGCAATGCAAATATTTAGGATCTTAATGATGAATGCTAAGAGATATTGCTTAAGAATTTGGATATTCCATGAAGCATGGTTTTGTTAAGTAGAAATGAGGACTCTTTTATCTATTAATCAAATGCACATTTACAAGTATAAAAGATATAAGTGAGTACGATGATATAATTTTCTACACCGGGTATAAGGTACAAGACCTTCTTAAGGCTACTTAAAGCCTCACAACCCCAGGATGTCCAGACTAATATATCACTTTTCTTAAATACATGTGCATGTACAAAAAGAAGCAAATATATGAAGAGTCATGCAAAAGATTTTTGTTTATTTGTTTGATTTGGTTGTATAATTTATGTGTAAATGTGAGCATCCTTCTTAAGTCATAACATAGAAGTGCATAGGAATAGATTTAAGCAAGTGTTATGTTATTTTCAAATGAACTATACACTTTGCAAATCCTATACAAACCCATATTAAGAAAAGAGAAGAAAATCATTATGGTGAAACTTTTTTATATGGTTGCCCTAAAATTTGTGGAGAGAAAAAAAAGTGGCAAGAATATAGAAATTCATCTTTTTAGGATGCCACGTAGATCCGCAGATGTGCTTATTCTGGTGATCGAGTATGTCATCAAGGAAATAGTATATTATCTCGAGAGATAGAAGTCACTACCCTTTAATGGACTTAATCACCTCAATAAGGGCTCCTAAGGATAATGGGTATGCATATATACTAGAGATTCTTCCCCTACTTTATACAAAAAAAAGTAAAGTAGGGTTTATTTTAAACCGAGTTTGCTAAGTTTCCTATAGGGGAAAGCCCTCATAGTTAATTATATCCTAAGGAATGGGGATTCCTTAGGAAAACTCTTGATTAAGATAAATAATCATTATCTTTAAAGATTTCAATAGGAAAGTACTATCAATCGATTGGTTCATTTTTGAAGATCAAATGGGATTGATCAAAAGACAGGGATTTATTATCGAAGCCAAAAGAAAGATAAGTAGAAGATGTCTACGATAGGAAACATAGAGCAATCTCAAACTATCCTATAGTTGGGCTTCACATTTTTAAAATTGATTTAATTTGTTTGGGTTGCATTTTTTATTAGAAATTTAAGAATTATGATTCCTTAACATAAGATTAAGAAAATGCCTAAGATGTGAGGATTTAAGCTTATGGCCCACAAAGGGGAGAACCAACCTCGAAACCTAAATCTAGGGAGCTTTGGCGAGGGCTGAAAGTACAACCTAAATCTAAGGCAAAAATGGGTAATTGGTTTACCTCAATAAGAGAGGCAAATCACCACTTGGACTTACTGCACAGGGTGGCGCCAACTCCTCCTATGATTTTAAATACATGTAGGCAAGTCTTATGCTTATGTAAGATAGCTAAGCGGTTATTTATTTAGAAAGAGAGTAAGTCTTTAAACTCACTCCCTAGAGACTAGATCATGAAAGGGCATGCTTCAAATGATCTAAATGCAATTCAAATTTCATTTTATTTTCATTTTGGATAATTATTTTGACTCAAGCTAATAGGATTCAAATGCCTAATGCATGAGAAATAAAGTTATTAGCCAAAATCGTGAAAGGGGAGGTGTGTTTCCACCATGGCTCTTAAAGGTCAAGCAAGTTTCTTTGGCAAAGGTGGAAGTCCTCCAATCAAGAGTGAAATGAGATGATGTTGTGCATGATATTGTAAAAGAAATACTTATCCGGTAATGGGGTTGCTAATTCTTTTATCTTGATTTTAAACCAAAGCTTTAGGTGAGGTTATGAGTTCTTTAATTTAGTTTTGAGTTATTAAATTTGGTAAAAGATTTACTTTTCTCTAAAGAGTCTAATCCACATCCAGGCCATACATAAAGCAAGAAAGAAACTAGGAAAAGTTATCACTTAATGCAAAAACTAAATAAATCATCAATCTATTTACAATGCTAATCGTCAAAAGAATAAGAGGCTGTTGTGGTCGAGCACCACCGCATAAACTCAAAAATAACAAATTAGGTAGCCGAGCTCTACCCTTATACAACCGGATTACAAATAAATTAAATTAATTAAGAATTCATTATTATGGGGTCTTCAAGCTTCATTTCTTCATTCTCCTTTTTTCTTTCTTCTTCTTTTCTTCTTTCTTCTTTGGTTCCTTCTTTTGGATGGTTGGAAGGTAGATGCTCAAGGCTTCACATAGTGCATAAGATAGTATCTTATGATCAATGCTCAGCCTAATGCCCATAACAATCATTCCAAAATCCTAATTGCACAAATTTACATGAAAAGGAAAAGAATGGAAATCTAATGAACACCTGTAAAATAGAGTAAGCTAAAATAAATCACATAAATCCAAAGCATGTATATTAGACTTATCACCCCACACATGAGTGACTAAGGCCACCTGGCCTATTGGATTATGCTTAGGGGTATAAGCACCTGCAAACAAAAGCATTTATATTTTTATTTATGATAGCGCCCCTTAAGCACAATCCCCTGTAGAAAATAATGATTAGACTAAGAGTGTCCTACCATTCATTCTGAGCATACACTAACATCTAGTCTAAAACATATATCATAAAATAAAATAAATACTAAATCATGCACCAAACCTAAAGCTAGAAGTGGTGACTTAGTAATGTGTGTGCTTTGAAGATTTGTGTGGTATGCATAGCCATGGCTTTAAATTAGAATTTTTTAAGTGTGAAAACATGTTCAACTTAGAGGGGGGTTCATTTAAGTTGTTTAATTATTTTAGGATTGATTTTTTTTCATGTTTTGATTTGGTTCAAGTGAATCCTACAATTAATTACAAGTTATAAAGAGAGGGAAAGAGAAGAGAACTCTTTCCTTCCCTAACCCAAGTAATTTTTAAAGTAGATTCACATTTTCATTTTGTTTAGTAAATATTTTGATTAAGTGTTTTAATTAATCCTAAGTTTAGATGAATTCCAAACAAAACCTATTCAAAAAGAAAGGCATTTTAAGATTAAATAAAATGAATCAAATTCACATAACACACATCTCTTCATTACTTTCCCAACATGTATAACATGCATATGAATGAGTCCTAAGCATATCTATACATACAAAAGAGAATATTTAACACACTTTATGATGCATGCTAAGCAATTAACTTAAGAAAATTTGGAAGTTTAATATGCATGATTTTTCTTAAGTATTTCTTTATCCAATTTTTCTCATGCACACTTGAAAGTAAGAAAGGCATAAGTGAGTACAACGTCATTATTAACCAAAGGTGTAAGGTACAAGACCTACATAGAGCTACTTAAATCCTCGCAATCTCGGGGTTGTCCAGACTAATATATCACTTTCCTTAAATACAAACATGTGTATAAAAGAAATTAATGGAAAAGAAAGAATACAAAAGTTATATTAGTTGATTTATTTTGTTTATGCAATTTATGTGTGCAAGCATAGGTAACCCTTCTTAAGTGATAACATAAGAATGAATAGAATGTGAAATAGATAAGTGTTAGGTTCTTTTAAAATGAACCATACATTTTACCAACTCTATTCAAAATTATACTAACATAAAAGAGAAGGTAAATAGATGCTAAGCACATCCTTATATTTTCTTCACATGCAAGCTTATAATTAAAATATAAGTAGTACACTTTCAAATTTGATAATTGATTTATATGTTTTGAAAATAATTTGAATTTAGTTGTGATAATAGCCACTCATATTTCTATTTTAGCGAACACATACAAATTTGACATAAAGTAAACAATTTAAATTTTTTAAAATTGAATTTAAAAAAAGGATGCATGAAACCACATGATATACAAATTTAACATGTTGGGGAAAGAATCAAAGCAATGAAAGCATGTAAACACGTTCACTTTAATTAGATCCTAAAGACATTCTTATGAAATAAGAAAGTTTAAAATAAATTAAAGTGTATTCAATGTGATTTTGTTTAGTTTTAAGTTTGATTTAATTTTGAAAAAGTAGATGAGTTTGTTGTTCCTAACCCATTCCCACATGTGTTTGATATTTTGTTTAATTTTAGATGATTAGATTGATTTTTGATGTTAATTAGGTTAATATATGAATTAAGCAAGTTAATTAACCCTTACCAATACCTTCTTAACCTAGTTAACCAAGTAATTATGAGCCAATGAGATGACATAAAAACTCACAAGGAATTTAAATTTGCAATGCATATAGGAATAAAAGGGCCTAATGCAATTTGGCTCCTGATTAATGGTTAATAGAGTTAAGGGGTCTAACTTAAGTAATTTCAAAACACCCATTCACACATATGAATTGGGTTTTGATTTCCTTAATTGAACTTAGACTCTTAAACACCTAAGCATCTACCCTAGGTAGATTAATTAAGTTCTAGAAGTTTTAGAAATTAATTAAGGGGATAATTAATGAATTAACCTTTAATTAAGAAAAGATTAAGGAAAGAAAAGGGGGTTAGGGAATAGCTTTGGGGAAATACCCCAAAATTATTCCCTAAGCCTCCTATTCACTGGATCTAACCTTATTCAACCTTAATAATGAGTTAAAATACTAATCCAAACCCTAATTATCCTTAATTACATAAGGAGGGTAATTAGGAAATATACTTGCAATTCTTCCAATTAATCCTTAAATACATCCCAAGATAATTGGGAGGCGCATCATCCCCAAAACATACCAAAGATTGGGATTAATCGAGGATTAATCAATAAGTAATTATCAAAATGATATTTCTAATAAAAGGCAAAATCAAAGAAATTTATAATTCAAAATCCATTGAAATCATTTTTAAAATATTCTAGGTTGAATTATCTTTCCATAAGATTTTACCTCATATTTCTAATAAAGCCAAATCTTTCTTATGACCTTAATCTTCTTTTAAGGACTTAACCTAAATCATGATCAAACCAATTTAAACTCATAAGAATTTTTCATAATTCATTTATATTCACATATATAAATGAAATATAAATTCAAACCAATCAAATTAAACTCAAAATTCAAAATCAATTCATAAAATATCCTAAGTCCTTTAAATTTTCCTTAAAAGACTTAGCAAACATAATGATCAAATCAACTGAAATTCATGGAATTTTCTCATAACTCATTTATATTCTCATTTATATTCACATATATAAATGAAATATAAATATGAATCAATCAAATCTAAATCCAAAATGCAAATCCAAAACTCCAAAATTTTCTGAGTCCTTTAAATTTCTTTTTAATAGACTTAGCCTATATCATGATCAAATCAGTTCAAATTCATCAAATTTTTCCATGATCAATTTATATTCTAATTTATATTCACATATATAAATGAAATATAAAGTCAAACAATCAAAACCAATCCCAAAATCAAACAAATCCATTCAAAATCCTAAGCCTTTCAAGTCAATATCTTGAACTTAGCCAAATCAACTTCAAATCAAGCTAAACTCTTGATTTTCCTTCATGATTCATTCAACCTACAATCATGAATCCAAATATAAATACAAACTTCAATCACTAAATCAAAACCCAATTCAAAAATCAAACCCCAAATCCATTCTTGTTCTTCCTTTGAATATGAAATTGTCAAATGAATCAAAATTCATTTGACTTCAAACCACTTTCAAATGGATTTATATTTCAATCATAAGTCCATATACAAGTTCAATCCAACTCAAATCAAGCTTTAACCAAGCCATTTGACCCACTTAGGCTCACTTAACTCAAAGTGGCCTAAAGTACCCTTATGAGCCAAATTCTAATCTTAACCAAATTGGATTGAATCAAACTCACCTAAGCCTCTCATCATGATCAACAATAATCATGGGATGATCAGTCAATCAAATTGGGTCAAACCAAGTCAAACCTAAGGGTTCACCAAGTCAATACTTAGCCAAAACTAACATAGCCAAAATATACCTTAGGCCAAATTGATTGAAACTATTGATCTAAGTTCATTTATGAACAATGTTTGAACTTGACCAAGTCAACATTTCAGCCTAACCTAGCCCAATTGCCCACTTGGCCCAACTTGACCCAACTTGACTTAAAGGGTCAAAATGTGTCGAAACTTGATCTAAGCCAAATTTATTGAAACCAATGGGTCAAGTTCATTCCAACTCACTTGTTGAACTTGACCAAAGCCTAAATTGGACAATTAGACCTAACATAGCCCAATTGACCTTGAACCTAACTTGACCTAAAAGGGTCATGTTGAGCCAAATTCAAACACAATCAAAATTGATTGGAAACAAAGATACCAATCCACTTCATATGACTAACCAAACCGAAACCTACCCTGGACCTAGCTCAAATAGGTCAAATGGGTCAAATTGGTCAACTTGACCCATTTGACCTAAATGAAGTTATGTGAGCCAAATTCAAAACTAAACCAAATTGAACCAAACCAAAGCCACCAAAATATTTCAAATGGTCATATGAACTTGACCCAACCCTTGGTTTGACCCAATTTGGCCAATTGGTCAACTTGACCCATTTTGACCTAAATGGGTCAATATGAGCCAAACCATATCAAATGAACTCCAAATCCAATGAAACTTGGCCAAACCTATATTCTTCACATACCCAACATATTCAAATTCAAAAATCAGTCAAATGACCATTCTACCTCTAGGCCATAGAACAAATTTTGGTCTAATCTATGGGTAATTTGGTCAAGTCATCTTCATATCAAATTGATACCTTCCTAATAGGTCAAGTGAACCCTATAGAGGGTGGTGCACCCAACCCAATGGGTTTGGGTTAGCCCAAATGGACCCAAGGATAAAACTGACCCCCAAGCTCAAATTGGCTAATTCAAAAACCTCCTTCCACTCAATTTGAAGCACATGAGAGGTTACTAATCCACTCAAGAGCTCAAATCGACCATGTGCCAACTTAAAATAGCCTAAACAACCCTTTCCATATGGTCAATTGGATCAAAATGACAACACAAGATTTGACTGTCCGATTGTCATAGAGAGAGATATACTCCCCCTAATTCCATTTGAATTTAACACCCTCATTCTTGATTGAGTGCTAAAGAGTGTTAGGAGCCATCAGAGAAAATTCTTAAGCTTCCTAGGAGGGAATTGAAATCAAGCTTTCTCAATTTTCTTCCTTAGAAAATAGGGGAGCGCATCTCATTTCCTAACTTCTTCCACACTACAATCCACTTCAATTCCCTTTGCACACTCCCTCAGGGGACCAAGTTGAGTGCACCCAAGCATTCACATAAGTTTCCAAAGCAAGGAGGAGTTGAATTTGATCAAAGCCACAAGCAAGAGGAAGAGGCATTGGTCCATAGAGAGATCTACTCAACACTAAGGATTGAAACTTTCAACAGGGCTTCGCCTACACTAGACGAAGCTACCTCATCAAACTCAAGCACCGATGATCACCTCCGACGAGATATGGAATTTTTTGAGCATTAGACTTAGGAGGTCTTGGTCCTTTGTGAAAGAAAGTGTCATGGCATGAGAATTCAACCATTGGATAGGCTTACCATTAGGATAAGATGGTGTGGGTAAAGTTTTATTCCAATCCGAGCTCAATCGAGCTCAGATCTTCGATTAGATTATGGACGGTCTCCATTGATCCTAAGAGAAGAACTGGGGTAATCCTGGCTATCCATCTGCGCATTTTGGATGGACGACAAAGATTAACCACACATTTATAAATCGATTTATCCTTTTAGAAATCACGGGTTGATCCCTGGCCATTCGATCCTTGATCAAACAACGGGGATCAAACCGTGTCCCACTGCCACATCACCTCTGTGATGTGACGTTTAAGTGGCTTCTCCCTATCTGACCATCGTTGATGCGTGTCGAGTTGTGGGTTAAAGGGATTAATTAGGTTTTAATTAATTTTAATTAATCCTCTAGGCTTTAAAAATTTATATCTCCCTAAATAAAAATAAAAAAAACATGAGGTAAATTTCTATGAAAAGATAATTTAATCTAAAATTTTCAAAAAAATGTTTTAATGGATTTTAATATATATATTTCTCCGATTTTGGGTTTTAAGGAAAATCTTATTTTGCTAATTACTCCTTAATTAATTCTTTGATTAATCCCAAACTTCTTGGGTATGTTTTAGGGGATTACTTCTACCTCCCCTAAGTTTCTTAGGATTTATTGAAGGCTTAATTAGAGGAATTGCAAATGCATTTCCTAATTACTCCCTTAATGTAATTAAGGATAATTAAGGGTATAATTAGTGCTTTAATCCATTATTAAGGTTTATTATGGTTTGATCCAGTGAGTAGGAGGCTTAGGAAATAATTTTGGGATATTTCCCCTAAGCTATTCCTTAACTCCCCTTTTCTTTCCTTAATCATCTCTTAATTAAGGGTTAATTCATTAATTACCCTCTTAATTAATTTCTAAAAATTCTAAAACCTTCCATAACTTAATTAATCTACTTTGGATATATGCTTAGGTGTTTAAGAGCCTAAGTTCAATTAAGAAAATCAAAACCCAACTCATATGCGTGAGGGATGTTTTGAAATTACTTAAGTTAAACCCCTTAACTTAATTAACCATTAATTATGAGCCAAATTGCATTAGGCCCTTTTCTTCCTAGGTGCATTACAAATTTAAATTCCTTGTGAGGTTTATGTCATCTCATTGGCTCATAATTACTTGGTTAACTATATTAAGGTGGTGTAGGTAAGGGTTAATTAACTTGCTTAATTCATACCTTAACCTAATCAAAATATAAAATAAATCTAATCATCTAAAAATTAAACAAAAATGTCAAACACATGTGGGAATGGGTTAGGAATAGCAAACTCAATCCATATTTTCAAAATTAAATCAAACTCAAGATCAAACAAAAATCACCTTGTATAAACTTTGATTTATTTTAAGCTTTCTTATTTCATAAGATTGTCTTTGGGATTTAACTAAAGTAAATGTGTTTACATGCTTTCATTGCTTTAGTTCTTTTTACAAAATCCTAAATATGTGCGTCATGTGGTTTCATGCATTCATACTTTTCAAAATTCAAATTTAAAATAAAAATATTTACTTTATGTCAAATTTGCATGTGTTGGCTAAAGTAGAAATATGAGTGGCAATTATCACTATTAAATTCAAATTATTTTCAAAATATATGAATCAATTATCAAAACTGAAAGTGTGCCACTTATATTTTAATTATAATCTTACATGTGAGTAAGATATAAAGATGTGCTTAGTATAGGTTTTCCTTCTCTTTTCCTTTAGTATGGTTTTGAATAGGATTTGGTAAGATGTATGGTTCATTTGAAAAGAACCTAACACTTGCCTAATTCCATATCCTTTTCATTCCTATACTATCACTTAAGAAGGATGCCTATGCTTGCACATATAAATTGCATAAACAAAATGAATCAACTAATACAAATCTTTGCATCCTTTCTTTTCCATTCATTTATTTTGTGCATATATTTGTATTTAAGGAAAGCGATATATTAGTCTGGATAACCTTGAGGTTGCGAGACTTTAAGTAGCCCTAAGTAGGGCTTGTACCTTACACCTCTGGTTAACAATGGCGTTGTACTCACTTATGTCTTTCTTACTTTTATGTGTGCATGTGAAAATTGGATAAGAAACCCTTTTCTACTTAATGAAAATCATGCATCTTAAAATTCCAAATTTCCTTAAATGAATTACTTAGCATGCATCATAAAGTGTGTTATACATTCTCATTTGTGTGTATAGATATGCTTAGGACTCATTCATATGCATGTTATACATGTTGGGAAAGAAATGAAGTAATGTATGTTTTGTGAATTTAGTTCATTTTATTTAATCTTAAAATGCCTTTCTTTTTGAATGGATTTGTTTAGAGTTCATATAAACTTAGGATTAATTAAAACATTTAATCAAAACATTCACTAAACAAAACTAAAAATATGAATCCACTTTAGAAATTACTTAGGTTAGGGAAGGAAAGAGAAGTTCTCTTATCTTTCCCTCTCTTTATAACTTAATAATTAATTGTAGGATTCATTTGAACCTAATCAAAATATGAAATAAAATCAACCTAAATCAACTAAATCACTTAAATGAAACTGTACTCTAAGTTGAACATGCTTCACACTTAAAAAATTCTAACTTAAATCCATAGCTAAGCATACCACACAAGCCTCCAAAGCACACACATTAGACTAAGTCACCACTTCTAGCTTTAGGTTAGAGCGGTACATAGTTTGATATTTGCTTTTATTTAGTGATATATATTTTAGACCTGATGTTAGGATGTATGTGCGTAGAATAAATGGTAGGACAATCTTAGTATATCCATTATTTCCTGCAGGGGATTATGCTTAAGGGGCGTTGTAATAAATAAAAATATAAATGCTTTTACTTCTAGGTTCTTATACCCCTAAGCATAATCCTATTTTATGTACCATGTGAAGCCTTGGAGCATCCACCTTCCAACCATCCAAAAGAAAGAACCAAAGAAGAAAGAAGAAAAGAAGAGGAAAGAAGAAAAGAAGAATGAAGAAATGAAGCTTGAAGACCCTCATAACAATGAATTTCTTGCTTAATTATAATTTAATTCATTTGTAATCCAGGTTGTATAAGGGTAGAGCTTGGCTACTCAATTTGTTTTCAGGTTTGTACGGTGGTACCCGACCACACTCGGCCTTTTATTCTTTTGCGATTAGCTTTATAAATTGATTGAAGATTTATTTAGCTTGTGCATCAAGTGGCAGCTTTTTTATAGTTTCTTCCTTTCTTTATGTATGGCCTAAATGTGGATTAGGCTCTTAAGAAAAAATAAATCTTTTACCAGACTTAACAACTCAAAATTAAAAATAAAGAACTCATAATCTCACTGAAAGCTTAGGTTTAAAATTAAGATAAAAGAATTAGTAACCCCTTAGCTAGTTGAGTATTTCTTTTATAATATCATGCACAAATGCATCTTATTTCACTCTTGATTGGAGGGCTTCCACCTTTGCCAGAGAAACTTGGCTTGACCTTTAAGAGCCATGGTGGAAACACACCTCCTCCTTCTCGCTGACTTTGGCCAATAACTTTATTTCTCATGCATTAGGCATATAAATCTTATTATCCTGAGTCAAAATAATTATCCAAAAATGAAACTAAAATGAAACCTGAATTGCATTAGATTTAGGTCATTTGAAGCATATCCTTACATGATCTAGTCTATTTAGGGAGTGAGTTTAAGGACTTAATCTCTTTCTAAATAAATAACAGTGTAGCTATCTTGCATAAAGCATGACTTGCCTATATGAATTTAAAATCATAGGAGTTAGTTGGCAGTCACTCCCAGGTGGTTATAAGTCCAAATAGTCAGGTGATTTTTTCTCTCTTGTGGAGGCAAACTAAATACCCATTTTCACCTTAGATTTAGGTTCTGAGGTTGCTTCTCCCCCTTATGGGACATAAGGTTAATTCTTCACCAAGCATTTCCTTAATCTTGTGTTATAAAATTATAAGTCTTAAACTTCTAATAAAAAAATGCAACTCAAATAAATTAAATCAATTTGAAAAATGTAAAGCCCAACCATAGGATAATTTAAGATGTTCGCTAGGTTTCCAAGCATCATGGGTATCTCCTACTTATCTTTCTTTTGGCTTCGATAATAACTCCCTATCTTTGATCAATCTTATTTGATCTTCAAAAATGAACTAATCGATTGATAGTTTTTTCCTATTAAATCTTTGAAGATAATGATCATTTACCTTAATCGAGAGTATTTCTAAGGGATCTCGTCCCTTAGGATGTAATTAACTATGGGGGCTTGCCCCTGTAGATAACTTAACGAACTCGATTTAAAATAAACAACGCTTTACTTTTTCATATAAAGTAGGGGAAGAATCTCTCGTACATATGTAGACCTATTATCCTTAGAAGTCCTTATTGAGGTGTAGGTCTATCAAAGGCCAGTGATTTCTATCTCCCAGATAGTATACTATTCCTTGATGACGTACCCGATCACTTGAATAAGCACATCTGTGGATCTGTGTGGTGTCCCAAAAAGATGAATTTTTATATTCTTGGCTTTTTCCCCATAGATTCAAGGCGATCGTATATAGAATTCTATTTGGAGATGAAATTTTCATTCAATAAATTTGGATATATTGAATGAGGATGTTCATTTTCAAATATGTGCTTTTTGAAAGGTAATTTTTGATTTTGTTTTTGAAAAGATGATTGTTTATTTTCATTTGGAAAGATGATTGTTGATATTATTTTTGAAAAGATGATTGTTGGTTTTTAATTTAAAAATGAAATCTTCATTCAATAAATTGAATAAGGATGTCCATTTGTGCTTTTTTGAAAAAGTGATTTTTGGTTTTGTTTTTGAAAAGACGATTGTTGATTTTTTTTATTTGAAAATGAAATCTTCATTCAATAAATTGAATGAGGATGTTCATTTGTGCTTTTTGAAAAGATGATTGTTGGTTTTATTTTTTGGAAATGAAATCTTCATTCAATAAATTTAGGTATATATTGTATGAGGATGTTCATTTGTGCTTTTTTGAAAAAGTTAT
Organism: Cymbidium sinense; assembly: GCA_021442155.1. NCBI lineage: Eukaryota > Viridiplantae > Streptophyta > Magnoliopsida > Asparagales > Orchidaceae > Cymbidium > Cymbidium sinense. Next base: position 84,164,074 of record CM038231.1, on the reverse strand, counting down.
TTTTGATTTTTTTTTTGAAAAGATGATTATTAACTTTGATCTTTGAAAAGACCCTACATGTAACAATCTTAAAGATTATTAGATGGGGTTGAGATTATTTTATTATGTGCATTGTGGAAAAGTGCTTTTTGGAAATTATTGTTTTATAAAGGATTTATTTTTCTTTATTTTTGGAATGAACCATTCCTTACCATAGCAATGATAAAGAGGAGGGTCTTTAATGATCTATTTTTATTAAATTTTTATTTTCACCTATTGACGGAACCCAACAGAGGTTTTAAGACCAACACGGAGTGAGGTCCTAAAACCTAAATGATGTTGGCTAGCTTAGGTTAAGGATGAAATAAACTAAGTGCCAACGCAAAAGAAGGATAGTATTGGATTCATACAAAGTACAAATCCACTATCGATACTTAGAGACAATGATCATGTATCAAAGATGGAGAGAGGAACCATCCCCAGTAGAGCCGCCAAAAAAATCTATGGTGAAATCTTTTCATCTTCATCTATCTTTGAAAAATAAATGAAGACAAAAATACACGCACTAGTTGGACACCACGTAGATTCACAGATGTTCTTATTAAGGTGATCGAGTATGACATTGAGGAATGATGTACTATCTCGAGAGATAGAAGTCATCATCTTACAATGGACCTAATCAACTAATAAGGACTCCTAAGGATAATGGGTCTTCGTATGTACCAGAGATTCTTCCCCTAGTTTATATGAAAAAGTAAAGTAGAGTTTATTTTAAACCAAGTTCATTAAGTTCCCTATGGAGGAAAGCCACCATGGTTAATTACATCTTAAGGAATGAGATTCCTTAAGAATACTCTCGATAAGGTAAATGATCGTTGTCTCTAATGATTTCAAAGATAGGACTATCAACAAATTGGTTATTTTTGGAAGATCAAGTGGGATTGATCAAAAGGAGGGAGTTATTATCGAAACCAAAGGGAGATAAGTAGGGGATGCTCACGATGCTAAGAAACTTAGCGAGCATCCCAAACTATCCTATGGTTGGGCTTTATATTTTTGAAATTTGAAGAGAGTTAATTATTTGAGTTAAATTTTTTAGAAATCTAGGGCTTACAATTTCACAACACAAGATCATAGAAATGCCTAAGAGGTGGGGATTTATGATTGTAGCCCGCAAAGGGGAAACAACCACCTCAGAACCTAAATCTAAGGAGCTTTGGCGAGAGCCAAGGCACAACCTAAATCTAAGGCAAAAATGGGTATATGATTTATCTCAACAAGAGAGGATAAACCATATGACTGTTGGACTTACAATCGTCTAGGGGTGGTTGCTAACTAACTCCTCCTACAATTTTAAATACATGTAGGAAAGTCATATGATTTTACAAAATAGCTAAGATGTTGTTTATTTACAAAGAGACTAAGTCCTTAAACACACTCTCTAAGCGACTAGATCATGTAGGGTATGAATAATGACTTAAATCAAAATGCAAATTTTGTTAAGTTTTTATTTTCATTTTTGGACAATTCATTTAACACAGGCTATGGGATTCATATGTCCGATGCATGAGAAATTGGTTATGGGTCAAAATTAATAAGAATGAGGTGTGTTTCCACCATGGCTCCCAAAGGTCAAGCCAAGTTCTCTGGCAAAGGTTCCCTCTATTAGCAAGAGTGAAGCAAGATACTTTTTATGCATGATGTGAGACATACAACATCTAGCTAAGGGGTTGCTAAATCTTTTTTTATCTTTATTTATATCCTAGGCTTTAGGTGAGGTTATGAGTTATTAATTTTTAATTTTGAGTTGATTAATTGGATAGAAATTTTATTTTTTCCTAAGAGCCTAATCGCATCCAGGCCATTCATTAAAGTAATGAAGAAACTAGGAAAAATATGTCATCTTAATGCACAAGCTAAACAAACATCAAATAATTTTATAAAGCTAGCTCAAAAGAATAAGAGGACGATGTGGTTGGGTACTATCACACAGCCTGAAAAGAAATGTGAGTAGCTAATCTCCACCCTTATACAACTCGTATTACAAATAAATAATTATAATAAAAAAAATTCTCTCCAAGGCTTCACATGGTGCATAAGACTTGGTCTTATGACCAATGTTCACCTAGTTCCCCCATAACACTCATTCCAAATCTTAATTGCAAAAGTTACATCAAAATGGAAAACATAAATCTAACTAAACCTACAAAAAAAAGATTAGCTAAACATACCACATAATCTCATGCAGTTATAGGAATGAATTGGACTTAGCACCCCACACATGGGTAAATAAGTCCACCTGTCCTAATTTTGGATTATTCTTAGGAGTATAAGCAACATGCACAACAAAAAAATTTATATTTTTTTGTCAACACCCCTTAAGCATAATCCCCTACAGAAAATAATGATTGGACTAAGATCGTATTATCATCCAGTCTATGTAAATATACCCTAACGTCCAGTCTAAAAATATTATATCACAAAATAAAATCAGGCATCAAACCATGCACTGCCCTAACATAGAGCTAGAAATGATGACTTAGCCTAATGTGTGTGTGTCATTTATGACTTGTGTGGCATGTCTTAGCTAGCTTTTAAGGTTAGAATTTTCTAAGTGTGAAGGATTCAACTTAGAGGGTGGTTTCATTTAAGTGATTTAGTTAGTAATTTTATTTTGATGATTTGATTTGGTATGAATGAACATACATTTAATTACTAAGTGTTGTAAAGAGAAGAAAAAAAAGAGAACTTCTCTTTCCTCCCTACCTTAAGTAATTTCTAAGGTAGATTCATTAGTGATTTTTCTTTAGTGAATATTTTATTATGTGTTTTAATTAATCCTAAGTTTATATTTGCTCTAAATAAACCTATTCAATAAGAAAGACATTTTAGGATTAATTAAGGTGAATTATTATCATATAACACACAACCATTTATTTATTTCCAACATGTATAACATGCATATAAATAAATCCTAAGCATATATATACATGCAATGCAAACATTTAGCATACCTTAATGATGAATGCTAAGAGATATTACTTAAGAAAATTTAGATATTCCATGATGCATTATTTTGTTAAGCAGAAAAGAGGGACTCTTTTATTCATTAATCAAATGCACATTTACAAGTATAAAAGACATAAGTGAGTACGATGCCATTATTTTTCTACACCAGGGGTATAAGGTACAAGACCTTCTTAGGGCTACTTAAAGCCTCGTAACCCCGGGATGTCCAGACTAATATACCACTTTTTTTAAATACATGTGCATGTACAAAAAGAAGCAAATTGATGAAGAGTCATGCAAAAGATTTTTTGTTGGTTTGTTTAATTTGGTTGTATAATTTATATGTGTAAATGTGAGGATCCTTCTTAAGTCATAATAAATAAGTGCATAGGAATAGATTTAAGCAAGTGTTATATTCTTTTCAAATGAATTATACACTTTGCAAATCTTATACAAACCCATGTTAACAAAAGAGAAGAAAATCACATAACACATTTTATGTTATAATCATATGCAAGCTTATAAGTACTTATAAGTAGCATACCTTCATTTATAATCTTTGATTTCTAAGTTTTAAAAATAAGCCACTCATATTCTTACTTTAGCTGAAACATGCAATTTGATATAAAGGAAATATTTTATTTCAATTAATTTTTAAAAGAGAAGAATGCATGATTTCATATGGCATACAATATTTAGCATGTTTGGAAAGAAATAAAATAATGTAAGCATGTAACTTTATTCACCCTAATAAATTACTAAAAATAATCCTATGAAATAAGATCATTTAAAGTGAATCACATTCTTTAAAGAGATTTTTATTTTTGTTTTGCATTTGATTTAGAAAATCAGTTGTGAAAAAGAGTTTGTTGGTCCTAACCCATTTTCCCCATGTGTGAGTTGATTTAGTTTAATTTTTATAACCATTAAGTTGATTTTATATTTTGTTTAGGTTAAGGTGTGAATTAAGTCCATTAATTACCCCTTACCTATACCAATTTAACATAACTAACTAAACAATTATGAGCCAACATATGATATGCAACCACATAGAATTTAAATCAGTAATGCACCTAAGAAATAAAGGGGCCTAATGTAATTGGCTCATAATTATTTATTAATTAAGTTAAAGGGTTTAATTAAGTACTTTCATAACCATCTCACACATGTGAGTTGGAAATGATTTCCTTAAATTTACCTTAAGATTTTGAACACCTAAGGATCTACCCAACAAGATATTGATTAAGTTCATATTGATTTTAAAAGTTTGATTAAGCTAATTAAGTAGATCATTAGTGGATTAATCCTTAATTATATTTGGATTAATAAAGAAAGGGGATTTATGGAATAACTTAAGGAAGATATCCCAAACTCATTCCATAAACATCCTACTTACTTAAATAATATTTAATTATGTTAATTAAAGGATTAAATCACTATTCACATGCTTAATTTCTCTTAATTATATTAAAGGGATGATTAGGGTTTCATTAATTGATTTCTCTAATTAACTCAGTAATAAATTCCAAGAAAATTAGGGGAGATAGAAGTCATCCCACTAAACATGTTTATGAAATTTGGAATTAATTAATCAAGTAATTAGGGAGTAATTAAGGTAATTAGATTTTTAATTAAACCTTAATTAAGAAAAATTCACTACTCAAAATCAATTAAAAATAATTTTATTGGATTCCCCTCTAAAATATCTTTAAAATGAATCTGAGTTTGCATTTTTTAGATTTTTTTACATTTAATTATGAATTTATAAATGTTCTATGGTTAAAGAGTAATTAAATACACTAATTAATTAACTAATCTCGTCGGTGCCACGTGGACTGCTGACGTGGTGTGCAGTTTCCACATGGCAATAAGATTGATCATTTAAGTTATCAATTCGACTATCGTGTCAGCCGGTGGTGCTACGCACTTTCCCCTAGGCCGTCCGATCAAGGATCGAACGGTCAGGATTAAGCTCGTGGTTATGAAGGATTAAATCAAAGGATCTAAACATTTTAATCAGGGTCGTCCATCCAAAATATGCGGGATGGATGACTCATGATTCATCTCTGCATAAGCCATCAGAAGACGGAGGCCGTCCGTCCTCTATGGCTTGATTCGAGCTCACTCAAGCTTGGATTAGGCTGAGATTCAACCCCCACCATCAAGAAGCATAGAGAAGAATATCCAATGGTTGAATTTCAATGGGATTATAATTCCATTCATAAAGTACCAAGCACCTTTCAAATTAAGGTCAGTTTTGAGTCATACCTCCTTGGAGGCTAGCACCGGCGCTTCCAACGGTAGAGGTAGCTTCATCTAGTGGAGACGAAGTCCTGTTGAAGGTTTCAAGCTTCAATTTAAAGTAGATCTCTCAATTGACCAAGGCTCCCTTCAATGGCTTGCGGCTTTGGTTTAAGTCTCCCTTCTCATGGCTTGGATGCTTGAGAAATGCTTTGGGTGAGCTTGACTTGCCTCCTTGATGGTGCTTGCTAAGTGAATTGAGATTTCATTGAGGATTGAGCAAGTTGGAATTTCCTCCCACCTCCCATGTTTCAGCTATGTAGGAAACTGAGAAGGAGAAGTTCAAATGAGCTTGAGAATTCTTGGGAAACTTAGAGAAGCTTGCCTTTGATCCTCTAAGCTCAATCGAATGTAAGGAAGGTGGTTTGAGTGAGAATAAGAGGGAGTATGAACACGATTTAAATAAATCCTACCTTGCTTTTCCATATAAAGTAAGGAAAATCTCTAGTACATCCAAGGTTGTGGAGTCATTAAAATGATTAGGTCCATTGTAGGATTGTGACTTCTGTCTCTCGAGATAGTACATCATTCCTTAATATCGTACTTGATCGCTCTAATAAGAACATCTGTGGATCTATGTAGTGTTCAACACAAGAAGTTGTTATTTTTGTTCTTCATTTATTTTTCTCAAAAGAGAGATGAAGAATGAAAATTTCACCACAATTACTATCACATGACACATGTTAAATCTTTCCTTCCCATCACATGTAACATGCATATGATTTAATCCTAAGTGTATCTATACATGCAATATATTTTGCCGCACTTATTTGACAAATGCATCATGTATTTGAAGTTTATATTCTTTTATGTGATTGAATTATTGTTGACCTCACTTTTGGAGTGAACTTTCAACTTCTTCATCTTAGACATAAGACTCCTCTAGACATTAAGAGTTTGTCTTAAGAGTTTAGTGATTATACTTAACCTAACCCTAGAGACTTAGAAGAGTTAGCCATAGGAATGGGTCATGCCTTAGGGGTACTAGGAAAACTTGCCTACCTTATAGCTTGAACCAAATCCTTACTTCCTCCTTTCAAGTAAAACGTTCAAATCAACTTCAAATTCAAACCAACTTCAATTTCAAATCAATTCCAAATCAACCTCAAATTCAAATCAACTTCAAATTCAAACCAACTTCAAATTCAAATCAATTTCAAATTCAAATCAATTCCAAATCAAATCTTAAATCAATCCCAACTTAATTGATTTTCTCAAATCATGAATCAATTCCAAATGATTGAAATCTATGATCAATTCTAAATCCAAAAAGATCTTTCCTAAGCCTTTGATTTCATCTTATGAACTTAGCTCAAGTCAAATTCAAATCACTCCAAATTCAACAGGTTTTCTCATAACCCATTTATATTCTCATTTATATTCACAAATATAAATTCAAATAACCAAAATTAAATCCAAACTCAACCTAAATCCAACTTAAACTCTTTCAAGCCAAATCCTTGAACTTAATCAAATCAAATTCAAATCATTTCAAATTCAAAAGATTTTCTCATAACCCATTTATATTCTCATTTATATTCATAAATATAAATGAAATAGAAATTTAAATGATCAAAAATAAATCCAAATCCTAAATCCAAATCTAACCTATATCCAACCTAAACCCTTTCAAGTCAAAATCTTGAACTTAGCCAAATCATCCTCAAATCAATTTAAACCTTTAGATTCTCTCTCCAAACAATTAATCCTTCAATCACAAACCAATTATAAACATAAACTTCAATCACCAAACCAAAATCAAATCAAATCAAATCAAACCGATGTTCATCCTTTGAACTCAAAATTGTCAAATGAATCAAAACCCATTTGACTCAAATCACTTGCAATTGGATTTATATTTCAATCATAAGTCTATATGTGAGTTCAACCAAACTTAAATCAACCTTTGATCAAGGTAATTGAACTAGGTACTTAATTCAAAGTGACCTAAAGCCTTTTGAGCCAAATTCTAATCTACCCAAATTTGATTGAACTAAGCCCATTTTTCACAGAGCAACAATCATCATAGGATGATCAAATTGGGTCAAACTAAGTCAAACCTAACCTTTGACTAAGTCAACACATAACCAAAATGAAATCCAAACTAAAAAAAATCCATCATAGGCCAAATTGATTGAAACCATTGATCTAAACCAATTCATAATGAATGATTAAACATGATCAAGCCATCAATTAAGCTAAACCTAGCCCAATTGGCCACTTGACCTAAGTTGATCCAAGTTGACCTAATAATTCAAAATGGGTCAAATCTTGATCTAAGCCAAATTGATTGCAATCAATAGGTCAAATTTATTCTAAATCACTTGTTGAACTTGACCAAACCTTCAATTGAACTAGTAGAATTGACCATGAACCCAATTTGACCTAAAGGTCAAATCAACTTGAAACTTAACCAAACCAAAATTGATTGAAACAAAGCTTCAATTGGAACTAGTAATGAATTGGACTTGATAAGTTGATCCAAGTTGACCTAAAAATTCCAAATGGGTCAAATATTGATCTAAGCCAAATTGATTGCAATCAATAGGTCAAATTCATTCTAAATCACTTGTTGAACTTGACCAAAGCTTCAATTGGCCAATTGTGTGAATTGACCATGAATTTGACCTAAAAGGTCAAATCAACTTGAAACTTAACCAAACCAAAATTGATTGAAACAAAAGCTTGCATAACATTTTAAATGATAAACTAAATCTAAATCAACCCATGGCCTAACCCAATTGGGTCAAATGGGTTAGATTGGTCAACTTGACCCATTTGACCTAAGTGAATTCAAATGAACCAAAACCAAATATAAATTAAATTGAACCAAATCAATGATACCAAATCACTCCAAATGATCATTTGAACTTAACCTAACCCATGGTTTGACCCAATTTGACTAATTGGTCAACTCGACCTAAGTTGACCCACTTTGACCTAAATGGGTCAACTTGAGCCAAATCATATTAAATCAACTCCAAATTCCTTGAAATTTGACCCAACTTATTTTTGGAGCATCTCAAATCTGCCTAAATCAAAATCAAAGGTCAAATGACTATTTTACCCTTGGGTCAAAGGGTAACCTATGGTCAAATTCACTTGGAATTTGGCCAATTCCTTTTCATAGCCACTTGACATCCTCCTAGTGGACCACATGGACACTGAGGAGGGTGGTGAACATGACCCAACCTAATGCCAAACTAACCTCTCTAATCAAAATTCTCCATTTGGATCACCTCCCACACTCATTTAACACATGTGCACCTCCACACCTCCACTCCTCTACCAAAACTGAAGCACATGACACTCCTAATAACCTAAACAAACCATTCAACCTCCTCAATTTGATCAAAATGGTAAGGCAAGCCTTGATTGTCCGATCTAAGTAGGGGTAGAGTTAAGTTTCCTATGGAGGCAAACCCCCATAGTTAATTACATCTAAAGAATGAGATCCCTTAGGAATACTCGATTAAGGTAAGTGATCATTGTCTCTAAAGATTTTAAAGATAGGACTATCAATTAATTAAATTATTTTTAGAAGATCAAGTGGGATTGATCAAGAGGTGGGAGTTATTATCGGACCTAAAGAAAGATAAGTAGGGGATGCTTATGATACTAGGAAGTCTAATAAGCATCCCAAACTATCCTATGTTTGGGCTTTATATTTTAAACTTGAAGTGATTTATTTGTTTAAGTTGAATTTTTATTAGAAATCTAAGACTTACAATTCTATGATACATGATCATGAAAATGCTTAAGAGGTGAGGATTTATGCTTGTAGCCTGCAAATAGAAGTAGCAACCTCTGAACCTAAATCTAGGGAGCTTTGGCAAGAGCCAAGGCATGACCTAAATCTAAGGTGAAAATGGGTATTTGGTTTACCTCCATAAGAGAGGATAAACCACCCGACTGTTGGACTTATAACCGCCTAGGGGTGGCCACCAACTAACTCCTCCTACAATTTTAATACATATAGGCAAGTCTTATGCTTTTGCAAGATAACTAAGTTGGTGTTTATTTAGAAAGAGACTAAGTCCTTAAATACACTCCTTAAGAGACTAGATCATGTAGGGTATGATTAATGACTTAAATGCAAAATTCTGTTATATATTATCTTCATTTTTGGATAATTGATTTGACACAGGCTATAGAATTCATATGTCTAATGTATGAGAAATTGCATTATGGCCCAAAATCAGTAAGAAGGAGGTGTATTTTCATCATGACTCTCGAAGGTTAAGCCAAGTTCCCAAGCAAAGGTGGAAGCCCTCCATAAGCAAGAGTGAAGCAAGATACTTTTTATGCATGATGTGAAAATATACAACATCAAACTAAGAGGTTGCTAAATTTGTTATCTTGTTTTATAACATAGGCTTTAGGTGAGGTTATGAGTTGTTAAATTTTTTTTTAGTTTTGAGTTGATTAATTAGATAGAAAATTTATTTTCCCCTAAGAGCCTAATTGCATCTAGGTCATTCATCAAAGCAAGGAAGAAACTAGGAAAACATGCCATTTGTCGCACAAGCTAAACAAACATCAAATAATTTATAAAGTAGCACAAAAGAATAAGAGGCCTTTTGTGTTGGCTACTCTACACAAACTTGAAAAAAATTGGGTTTGAGCTCTAGCCTTATACAACCTGGATTACAAATGAATTAATTATAATCAAAATGGAGAGTCTTCATTATTCATTTCTTCTTTTCTTTCTTCTTTTCTTTATTCTTTCTTCTTTCTTCTTTTCTTTCTTCTTTCTTCTTTCTTCTTTCTTATTTTGGTTGATTACAATGTGGTTGCTCCAAAGGCTTCACATGGTGCATAAGATATTGTCTTATGACCAATGTTCATCCTAATCCCCCATAACATTCTTTCCAAATCCTAATTGCAAAATTACATGAAAAATGGGAAAAGTAAATCTAACTAAAACCGCAAAATAGATATTAGCTAAACACTCCACACATCCCAAGCATGTATATGATTAAATTAGACTTAACACCCCACACATGGGTAGCCAAGTTCACCTAGCCTATTTTGGATTATGCTTAGGGGTATAAGCAACCTACATAGCAAAAGCATTCTTCATCTCTCTTTTGAGAGAAATAAATGAAGAACAAAAATAACAACTTCTTGAACACTACATAGAGATCCACGATGTTCTTATTAGAGCGATCAAGTACGACATTGAGGAATGATGTACTATCTCGAGAGACAGAAGTCACAATCCTACAATGGACCTAATCATTTTAATAAGGACTCCTAAGGACTATGGGTCTTCAGATGTACCAGAGATTTTTCCTTACTTTATATGGAAAAGCAAGGATTTATTTAAATCGTGTTCGTTAAGTTTCCTATGGAGGCAAACCCCCATAGTTAATTACATCCTAAAGAATGAGATCCCTTAGGAATACTCTCGATTAAGGTAAGTGATCATTGTCTCTAAAGATTTTAAAGATAGGACTATCAATTAATTAAATTATTTTTAGAAGATCAAGTGGGATTGATCAAGAGGTGGGAGTTATTATGGGACTAAAGAAAGATAAGTAGGGGATGCTTATGATACTAGGAAGTCTAATAAGCATCCCAAACTATCCTATGGTTGGGCTTTATATTTTAAACTTGAAGTGATTTATTTGTTTAAGTTGAATTTTTATTAGAAATCTAAGATTTACAATTCTATGATACATGATCATGGAAATGCTTAAGAGGTGAGGATTTATGCTTATAGCCTGCAAATAGAAGTAGCAACCTCTGAACCTAAATCTAGGGAGCTTTGGCAAGAGCCAAGGCATGACCTAAATCTAAGGTGAAAATGGGTATTTGGTTTACCTCCATAAGAGAGGATAAACCACCTGGACTTATAACTTTAGGGTGGCCAACTAACTCCTCCTACAATTTTAATACATATAAAGTCTTATGCTTTTGCAAGATAACTAAGTTGGTGTTTATTTAGAAAGAGACTAAGTCCTTAAATACACTCCTTAAGAGACTAGATCATGTAGGGTATGATTAATGACTTAAATGCAAAATTCTGTTATATATTATCTTCATTTTGGATAATTGATTTGACAGCTATAGAATTCATATGTCTAATGTATGAGAAATTGCATTATGGCCCAAAATCAGTAAGAAGGAGGTGTATTTTCATCATGACTCGAAGGTTAAGCCAAGTTCCCAAGCAAGGTGGAAGCCCTCCATAAGCAAGAGTGAAGCAAGATACTTTTTATGCATGATGTGAAAATATACAACATCAAACTAAGAGGTTGCTAAATCTGTTATCTTGTTTTATAACATAGGCTTTAGGTGAGGTTATGAGTTGTTAAATTTTTTTTTAGTTTTGAGTTGATTAATTAGATAGAAAATTTATTTTCCCCTAAGAGCCTAATTGCATCTAGGCCATTCATCAAAGCAAGGAAGAAACTAGGAAAACATGCCATTTTGCTGCACAAGCTAAACAAACATCAAATAATTTATAAAGCTAGCACAAAAGAATAAGAGGCCTTTTGTGTTCAGGCTACTCTACACAAACCTGAAAAAAAATTGGGTAGCCGAGCTCTACCCTTATACAACTAGGATTACAAATGAATTAATTATAATCAAAATGGAGGGTTTTCATTCTTCATTTCTTCTTTTCTTTCTTCATTCTTCATTTCTTCTTTTCTTTCTTCATTCTTCTTTCTTCTTTTCTTCTTCTTTCTTCTTTCTTCTTTCTTCTTTTGGTTGATTACAATGTGGTTGCTCCAAAGGCTTCACATGGTGCATAAGATATTGTCTTATGACCAATGTTCATCCTAATCCCCCATAACATTCTTTCCAAATCCTAATTGCAAAATTACATGAAAAATGGGAAAAGTAAATCTAACTAAAACCTGCAAAATAGATATTAGCTAAACACTCCACACATCCCAAGCATGTATATGATTAAATTAGACTTAACACCCCACACATGGGTAGCCAAGTTCACCTAGCCTATTTTGGATTATGCTTAGGGGTATAAGCAACCTACATAGCAAAAGCATTCTTCATCTCTCTTTTGAGAAAAATAAATGAAGAACAAAAATAACAACTTCTTGTGTTGAACACTACATAGATCCACAGATGTTCTTATTAGAGCGATCAAGTACGACATTGAGGAATGATGTACTATCTCGAGAGATAGAAGTCACAATCCTACAATGGACCTAATCATTTTAATAAGGACTCCTAAGGACTATGGGTCTTCGGATGTACCAGAGATTTTTCCCTTACTTTATATGGAAAAGCAAGGTAGGATTTATTTAAATCGTGTTCGTTAAGTTTCCTATGGAGGCAAACCCCCATAGTTAATTACATCCTAAAGAATGAGATCCCTTAGGAATACTCTCAATTAAGGTAAGTGATCATTGTCTCTAAAGATTTTAAAGATAGGACTATCAATTAATTAAATTATTTTTAGAAGATCAAGTGGGATTGATCAAGAGGTGGGAGTTATTATCGGACCTAAAGAAAGATAAGTAGGGGATGCTTATGATACTAGGAAGTCTAATAAGCATCCCAAACTATCCTATGGTTGGGCTTTATATTTTATACTTGAAGTGATTTATTTGTTTAAGTTGAATTTTTATTAGAAATCTAAGACTTACAATTCTATGATACATGATCATGGAAATGCTTAAGAGGTGAGGATTTATGCTTGTAGCCCGCAAATAGAAGTAGCAACCTTTGAACCTAAATCTAGGGAGCTTTGGCAAGAGCCAAGGCATGACCTAAATCTAAGGTGAAAATGGGTATTTGGTTTACCTCCATAAGAGAGGATAAATCACCCAACTGTTGGACTTATAACCGCTTAGGGGTGGCCGCCAACTAACTCCTCCAACAATTTTAATACATATAGGCAAGTCTTATGCTTTTGCAAGATAACTAAGTTGGTGTTTATTTAGAAAGATACTAAGTCCATAAATACACTCCTTAAGAGACTAGATCATGTAGGGTATGATTAATGACTTAAATGCAAAATTCTGTTATATATTATCTTCATTTTGGATAATTGATTTGACAGGCTATAGAATTCATATGTCTAATGTATGAGAAATTGCATTATGGCCCAAAATCAGTAAGAAGGAGGTGTATTTTCATCATGACTCTCGAAGGTTAAGCCAAGTTCCCAAGCAAAGGTGGAAGCCCTCCATAAGCAAGAGTGAAGCAAGATACTTTTTATGCATGATGTAAAAATATACAACATCAAACTAAGAGGTTGCTAAATCTGTTATCTTGTTTTATAACATAGGCTTTAGGTGAGGTTATGAGTTGTTAATTTTTTTTTTTAGTTTTGAGTTGATTAATTAGATAGAAAATTTATTTTCCCCTAAGAGCCTAATTGCATCTAGGCCATTCATCAAAGCAAGGAAGAAACTAGGAAAACATGCCATTTTGCTGCACAAGCTAAACAAACATCAAATAATTTATAAAGCTAGCACAAAAGAGTAAGAGGCCTTTTGTGTTCAGGCTACTCTACACAAACTTGAAAAAAAAATTGGGTTGCCGAGCTCTACCCTTATACAACCTGGATTACAAATGAATTAATTATAATCAAAATGGAGGGTCTTCATTATTCATTTCTTCTTTTCTTTCTTCTTTCTTCATTTCTTCTTTTCTTTATTCTTTCTTCTTTCTTCTTTTCTTTCTTCTTTCTTCTTTCTTCTTTCTTCTTTTGGTTGATTACAATGTGGTTGCTCCAAAGGCTTCACATGGTGCATAAGATATTGTCTTATGACCAATGTTCATCTAATCCCCATAACATTCTTTCCAAATCCTAATTGCAAAATTACATGAAAAATGGGAAAAGTAAATCTAACTAAAACCGCAAAATAGATATTAGCTAAACACTCCACACATCCCAAGCATGTATATGATTAAATTAGACTTAACACCCCACACATGGGTAGCCAAGTTCACCTAGCCTATTTTGGATTATGCTTAGGGGTATAAGCAACCTACATAGCAAAAGTATTTATATTTTTATTACAGCACCCCTTAAGCACAATCCCTTGCAGAAGATAATGGTTAGACTAAGATCGCCATACCATTTAGTCTACGCACATACACCCTTACATCCAGTCTAAAAATATTACATCACAAAACAAAATCAGGCATTAAACCATACACCACCCTAACATAGGACTAGAAATGGTAACTTTGCTTAATGTGTGTGCCATTTAAGGCTCGTGTGGTGTAGCTTAGCTAGGCTTTAAGGTTAGAATTTCCTAAGTATGAAAGGGTTCAACTTAGAGGGTGGTTTCATTTAAGTGATTTAGTTGATTTGTTAATTTTATTTGATGATTTAATTTGGTTTGAATGAACCTACACTTAATTACTAAGTATTGTAAAAAGAGGAAAAGAGAAGAGAACGTTTCTTTCCTCCATACCTTAAGTAATTTCTAAGGTAGATTCATTAATGATTTTTATTTAGTGAATATTTTATTATGTGTTTTAATTAATCCTTAGTTTAAATTTGTCCTATATAAACCTATTCAAACAAGAAAGGCATTTTAAGATTAATTAAAGTGAATTACTATCACAAAACACACAACACTTTATTTCTTTTCAGCATGTTTATCATCCATATAAAATGATCTTAAGCATATATATACATGCAAATGTAAATATTTAGCACATCTTAATGATGAACGCTAAGGGATGTTTCTTAAGGAAATTTAGATGCTTCATGATGCATAATTTTTTTAAGTAGAAAAGAAGGACTCTTTTATCCATTAATCAAATGCACATTTACATGTATGAAAGACATAAGTGAGTATAGTGCCATTATTTTCTACACCAAGGGTATAAGGTATAAGACCTTCTTAGGGCTACTTAAAGTCTCACAACCCCGGGATGTCTAGACTAATATACAACTTTTCTTAAATACATGTGCATGTACAAAAAGAAATGAATGGAAAAAGAGTCATGCAAAATATTTTTTATGTTTGATTTGGTTATGCAATTTACATGTGTAAATGAAAAGGTCCTTCTTAAATGATAACATATGAATGAATAAGAATAGATTCAAGCAAGTGTTGTGTTCTTTTCAAATGAACTATACACTTTACAAATCCTATTCAAAACTATGTTAAAAGAGAAGAGAAGGAAAAGCCACATAATGCACATCTTATGTTATACTCACATGCAAACTTATAAGTAATACCTTTCATTTGTAATCTTTGATTTATAAGTTTTAAAATTAACTTTGGATTTAATAGTGATAATAGTCATTCATATTCTTACTTTAGCCAAAACATGCAATTTGACATAAAGGAAATATTTCATTTATTTTGATTTTTCCAAAGGTATGAATGCATGATTTCATATGATATACAACATTTAACATACTTGGAAAGAGATAAAATGATGTAAGCATGTAATTTCATTCACCCTAATTAATTTCTAAAGACAATCCTTATGGAATAAGATTATTTAAAGTGAATCAAAATTATTTTGAAGAGATTTTTGTTTTAATTTTGAGTTTGATTTTATTTTAAGAAATGTAAAAAAGTTTTCTAGTCTTAACCCATCTCCCACATGTGTGTGTTATTTTAGTTTAATTTTTAGGGTCATTAGATCGATTTTATGTTTTGCTTAGGTTAAGGTGTATATTAAGTTCATTAATTATCCCTTGTCTACACCACCTTAACATAATTAACCTAACAATTATGAGCCAACACATGATATGCAATCACATTGAATTTAAATCAGCAATGCACCTAGGAAAGAAAGGGGCCTAATGCAATTGGCTCACAATTATTGATTAATTAAGCTAAAGAGTTTAATTAAGTACTTTCATAACCTTTCCTGCACATGTAGGTTGGATTTGATTTCCTTAAGCTTACCTTAGGCTTTTGAACACCTAAGGATCTACCCAAGAAAGGATTGATTAAGTTTAGATTGATTTTGAAAATTTTATTAAGCTAATTAAGAAGATTATTAGTAGATTAACCCTTAATTAGGTTTGGATTAAGGAAGGAAGGGAGTTTAGGGAATAACCTAGGAAAATACCCCAAACCCATTCCATAAACCTCCTCTTCATTTAAATAATATTTAATTACCTTAATTAAATCATTAAACCACTATTCACATGCTTAATTACCCTTAATTACATTAAAAGAGTGATTGGGGATTCATTAACTAATTTTCCTAATTAACTCATTAATAAATTCAAAAAAAATTAGGGGAGGCAGAGGTCATCCCATTAAATATGCTTGAGAAGTTTGGAATTAATTAATAAAATGATTAGGGAGTAATTAGGATTATTAAGATTTCAAATAAATCTTAATTAAGGAAACTTCACTGTTTAAAATTAATTAGAAACAATTTTATATTACTCCTCACTGAATTATCTTTAAAATGTGCCCTTATTTATATTTTTCTAATTTTTCTATATTTAATTAAGTATATTTAAAGTTTCAGTGATTAATTAAATCCCTTAATTATATAACTAATCCCGTCGGCACCATGTGGACCACTAACGCGGCGAGCGCTTTTCACGTGGCACGGTGGGATTGGTTATTTAAGTGGTCAAATTAAATGTTGCGTCAGCCAGTGGCACTACATTTTTTCTCCTTTGACCGTCTGATCAAAGATCGGATGGTTAGGATTAAACTCGTGGATCTAAAGGGATAAAATCACTAGATCTAATCGGATTATCAGAACCATCCATCCAAAACACGTGAAATGGACGATCCATGATTTATCCTTGCCCTCGCCTGCGGGAGACGGAGACTGTTCCATGGCTTGATCTGAGCTCACTTCAGCTCGGATTGAGCTAGGATTGAACACACACAATCTAAGAGCAAAGAGAAAGACATCTAACGGTGGAATTCAATTGGGGTTACACTTCCCTTCATAAAGGACCAAAGAATTCTATACATAAACTCAGTTTTCAAGCATACCTCACCGGAGACTATCACCAGGACTTTCAAATGTTGAGGCAGCTTCGCCTAGTGGAGACGAAGCCCTATTGAAGGTTTGAAGGCTTGAGATGGAGTGGATCTTCTAATTGGCCAAAGTGAGCTTCAATGGCTTGCAACTTTGGTCTAATGCCCCCTTCCCGTGGCTTGGATGCTTGGGATTTTTTTTGGATGAGTTCAACTTGATGCCTTGATGGTGCTTACAAGAGGATTTGGACTTCTATGGAGAATTGAGCAAGTTGGCACTCTCACTCACCTCCCCTATTTTGGACTTAAGGAAAACTAAGAATGGAGAATTCAATTGAGCTTAGGAATGCTTGGGAGAGCTTGGCAATGCTTCCTCTGAGTTCCTAGGGTTCAATCGAATGTAAGTCATGTGAATCAGAATGAAATTAGGAGGAGTATATCTCCCCCTACTTGGATCGGATGGTTGTGTGCTCTTTTGCCATTTTTGATCAATTGATGAGATGGAATGGGTTTGTTAGGCTGTTAGGAGCTTCACATGATTCGGTTTTGGCAGGAGAGTGTAGTGGAGGAGTTTCTCATGTGCTAAAATGAGTGTGGGAGTGATTCCATGAGCTCATTTTCCATTGAGTGGTCGATTTTGGCTGACCTAAACCAATTGGATCATGTGCACCACATCCCTTGGTGTCCAAATAGACCACTAAAAGAATGCCAAGTGGCCATGAAAAAGATTTGACGAAATTCAAAGTGGAATTGGCCATAGGTTACCCTTTGACCTAGGGGTAAAATGATCATTTGGCTTTGATTTCAATTTGGACAGATTTGGAATAGTTTGAAATTGGGTTGGGCCAAATTTTAAAGAATTTGAAGTTGATTTGATATCATTTGGCTCATGTTGACCCATTTAGGTCAAAATGGGTCAACTTGGGTCAAGTTGACCAATTGGTCAAATTGGGTCAAACCAAGGGTTGGGTCAGATTCATATGAGCATTTGGAGTGGTTTGGTATCATTGGTTTGGTTCAATTTGATTTGTATTTTGTTTTAGTTCATTTAAGTTCACATAGGTCAAATGGATCAAGTTCACCAATTTAACCCATTTGACCCAATTGGGTTAGGTCATGGGTTGGTTTAGGTTTGGTTGGTCATTTAAAATATTTTGCAAGCTTTGGTTTCAATCAATTTTGGTTTGGTTTGATTTTGGCTTGATTTGACCTTTTAGGTCAAGTTGGGTTCATGATCAATTGGGCTAAGTTGGGTTTAGTTGGCCAATTGAGGCTTTGGTCAAGTTCAACAAGTGATTTAAAATGAACCTGACCCATTGGTTGCAATTGATTTGGCTTAGATCAAGATTTGACCCATTTTGACTTTTTAGGTCAAGTAAGGTCAACTTGGGTGAAGTGGCTAATTATGCTAGGTTAGGCTCAAATGATGACTTGGTCAAGTTCAAATATTGATCATAAATTAGTTTTGATCAATGGTTTCAATCAATTTGGCCTATGGTGGATTTTGGCTAGTTTAAGTTTAATTTGGGTCAAATGTTGACTTGGTCAAAGGCAAGGTTTGACCCAATTTGAGTGATTAATCATCTTATGATGATTGTTACTCACAATGTGAGGCTTAGGTGGGCTTAGTTCAATCTAATTTGGGTAGGATTAGAATTTAGCTCAAAAAGGTGTTTTAGGTCACTTTGGGTCAAGTGAGCCTAAGTGGATCAATTGACTTGATCAATGCTTATTCAAGTTTGGTTGAACTCACATATAGACTTATAATTAAAATATAAATCCATTTGCAAGTGATTTGGAGTCAAATAGGTTTTGATTCATTTAACAATTTCAAGTTCAAAGGATGAACATGAGTTTGATTTGGGTTTGAGTTTTGAATTTGATGATTGAAGTTTATGATTGAATTTGGTTTGTGATTGAAAGATTGATTGCTTGAAGAGAAAATCCAAAGGTTGGAACTGACCTTTAGCTTAAAATGGTTTGGAGCATTTTAAAGAAAAGTTGCATGTCTTGAGATTTCTACCATTAGATCTCTTCATTTTGCTTCCTTTATGGTGTGGATCAATCTTTATTCGAAGCTTGTGAGTGGATTGATGAGCAAACCATGTAAGGTCTCCATCTCCATCTTTGGGAAGAGATAGATCACGAACCATCCATTCCACATGATCGGAACGGACGGTCCTGATCAAATCATGCTAGATCAACCAGATTAATCCTACTTAACCGTGGGTTTGATCGTGGTCATCCGATCTTAAATCAAACGGCTCACAAGATAGCGTGTCCCGCCGCCAGCTAACTCAGCCTTTAGATATGACAACTTAAATAACCAATCTGCCAATGGAAAGCGCCACAAAGATCAACGGACCAATGGCATACAAGATTAGGGTTAATTAAGGTTAATTAAATGCATTTTAATGGTTGAAACTTCATAAATTTATAACTAATTATAAAAAATCCAAATAATACAAATAAATGCTCATTTTAAAGGTATTTTAGAGGAGAATTTAATAAAAAATATTCTTAATTGATTTTGAATAGTAATTAAGGTTTAATTTGAGTTTAATTAAAAACTTAATTAATTTAATTACTCCCTAATTACTCAAGTAATTAATTCTAGACTTTTTTAGGTTGATTAATGGGATTACCTCTACCTCTCATAATTTTTTTGGGATTTATTGCTGGGTTAATTAGGGAAATTGAGCGTCTTAGCCTTAATTACTTTTTTAATTAATTAGGTGGTTAATTCACATTCTAAAACCTAAGAAAATTATTAGTTAAGTTTGCTAATCATTATGGAACAGTGAATGGGCATGTGGAATGAGATTGGGACCTCTTTCCCAATCTCTTCCTGAAGTTCATGTCACTTGAATGGGAATTAATTAATTTGGGATTAATTCATAGTTTAATTCATTAATTAAATGATTTAATTAATTAAATTAAAATCATAATCATTTTAGATATCATCTAATTAAGTTTCTTGGATAGACTCTTAGGTGTTCAATAACCTAAGAAATCCAAAGGAAATTATAATTAGCCCACATGTATGGTAGAATTATAAGAGTACTTAATTAAGTCTCTAGCTTAATTAATTATTAATGATTAGCCAATTGCATTAGGTCCTTTCTTTTCTTAGGATCACTGCTGATTTTATTTACAATGCACTTGCATATCATGTTGGATCACCATTATTTAGGTAAATATTCTATGGTGATATAGGAAAGGGCTAATTAATATACTTAATTCATGTTACAACCTAATTAACTCATAAAATCAATTTAATTCCTTTTTATTAAACCAAATTAATTAACCAATATGGGAATAGGTTAGGAGCAACAAATGATTGAATCTTCTTTTCACATTCATTAAATCAAATTGAAACATAAAAGTTAAAAGTAACATAAGAAACATTGGTTTGCTTGAAATGACTTTATTTGGTATGATTATCTTTAGGAATTAACTTAGTTGAATGAGCTCATGTGATTATGTTCAAGTATTCCTTTCCAATCATGCTAAATGTTGTATGTTATTTGAAATCATGCATTCATGTCTTTCAAAAATAAATCAAATGAAATTTTTCTTATGTTAAGCTTGCATGTGTTGAATTAAATTTATAATATGTGTGGCTATTATCACTATTAAATCAAAGTTATTTTTAAAAGTTTATAAGTTATCTATAATATTTTAAATGATAATAGTCATAAATATTTAAAATCTTGCATGTGTCTATGGCTTAAAACATGTGATATGGAGTTCTCTTTCATTAGTGGATTTACATAAAGTTTAAATTGTAACAAGTGTATATTCCATTTGAAAAGGACATAGCATTTGTTTGAATTCATTCCTATGAATTTCTATGTTAGAATATAGATAGAACTTTAGCTCACATGTATAAATAATTCAATTGAAATAAATACAACTTTTGCATGATTTTTCCATTCTCGTAGTCATTTGTACATTCATGTGTATTTAAGAATAGTTGGTATATCTAGTTTGGACATTCCGGGGATGAGGTTTTAAGTAGCCCTAAGGAGGTCTTTACCTCACTCCCCTGGTTTAACAATGGTGAAGTATCCGCTTAAAACTTTTATACACTTATGTGTGCATTTACCTAATGAATGATAATATCCTTGCAGTTGAAAGAAATACAACTTTTGCATAATTGTTTCCATTCTTGTAGTCATTTATGCATTCATATGTATTTCAGAATAGTGGGTATATCTAGTCTGTTTATTCTGGGGATGCGAGGCTTTAAGTAGCCCCAAGGAGGTCTTTACCTCACTCCCTCGATTTAACAATGGCAAAGTATCCGCTTAAAACTTTTATACACTTGAATGTGTATTTAGCTAATGAGTGAAAACCTCATTTTCTACAAAATACACATTTGCATCCTTCATTTAAAGTCCACTAAAAGAAATATGTTACATGTATAGATATACTTAGGATTTAATCACATACATGTTATGTGTGATGGAAATGAATGGTTTAATATATGTCATGTGGTAGTATTTCAATCAAGCTAATCTTAAGATGTATTTCATATTGAATAGGATCATTTAAGGTGAACCTACACTTAAGATTAATTAAATCATTTAATAATCCATTCACTAAAGAGAACTAAATCAAATTAACATGCTTTAGAAAGTGGTTTAAGATAGGGATGAAAGAGGGTAGTTCTCTTTCTTCTCTTTATAACACTTAGTTGCTAAATATAAGTCATATGAAACAAAAAAAACATAAATTAAAATCCTCAAATCAACAAAATAACTTAAAGTGAAACCAACCCTTTATGTTAAATTGAATATTTTTTACACTTAGAAAATCATAACCTTAATGCCTAGTTTGGACTTACCCATAAGCCTTAACACACACATTAGAATTAAGTTACTACTTCTAGCTTTATGTTAGAGCGGTGCTTATTATGATATATATTTTATTTTGTGATGTAATATTATAGACTGGATGTTAGGTGTATGCTTCATAGACTGGATGGTAGGTCATGATTAGTCTAATCATAACTTCTATAGGGGATTATGCTTAAGGGACTACTTAAAAATAAATATAAATGCTCTCTTTGCAAGTTGCTTAAGCCCCTAAGCATAATCCAAGTTATGACAGGTGGGTTTGGTTATCCATGTGCTGGATGCTAAGCCCAAATTATAAATAGAACTGGTTGATATTGTAAATGTGTTTAGCTAACACTTGTCTTGCAGGTGTAGTTAGATTTACTTTTTCTATTTTTAATTTAATTTTGTATTAAGAATTAGGATTAGTGTTATGAGGGTTTAGGATGAGCATTGACCAAAAGACTTACTCTTAGGGTGCCATGTGATGCCTTGAAGCCCACCAAATCAAAGGAGAAAAGACATGAAGACTTGATGATTTGAAGACCTCCCATAGCAATTATCATTTGTAAATTGTAATTATTATTTTGTAATTCTGGGTTGTATAAAGATAGAGCTCGACTATCCATCTTTTATTTTGGGGTTGTATGATGGTACTCGACCGCATCGACCCCTTATTCTTTTGCATTAGTTATAAAATTATTTGATATTTTGTTTAGCTTGTGCCTTAGAAACAACATGTTTTTCATAGTTTCTTATGATTGATGTTTGAATGTGTGGCCTGGATGCGATTAGGCTCATAGGGAAAAATAAATTTTCTATCCAACTATAACTCATAACTAAAATTTTCTATAACTCATAAACTCAAAATAAAGCTTAAGCATTAAACAAGATAATTAAAAGATTTAACAACCTCTTAACTGAATGGTTGAATGTCTCATAACATGCATGCATATTCTTTCTCTCTTGAACATGAAGGATCTCCATCCTTGCACGAGAAGAATGAATCAGTGAGGGCATCTCTTGTGGTGGAGAACACCTTCTTCTAGCTGATTTAGCCCATGACCTATTTTCATCATGCATTTAGGCATAAGAAATCCTATGGCCTTTATCAAAATGATGAGTTAAAAAATCAAACAAAAATTGAAAAGATTTTCATTAGACTAAGTCATTACTCATACCACTCATGCTCTAGTCTCTTTAGGGGGTGGGTTTAAGGACTTTAGTCTGTTTCTAAATAATAACAACCTAACTATCTTGCAAAATCATATGACTTGCTTACATAATTTTAAATTATAGGAGGAGTTAGTTGGCTGCCACTCTAGGCGGTTGTAAGTCCAACAATCAGGTGATTTGTCCTCTCTTGTGGAGATAAACTATATACCCATCTTCGCTTAGACTTAGGTCATGTTTTGGCTTATGCTAAAGCTCCTTAGATATAGGATCTGAGGTAGTTATTTTCTTCAGGCTACAAGCATAAATTCTCACATCTTAGGCTTTTTCACAACCTTGTGTTAATGGATTATAAATTCTAGCAATCTAATAAAATTCAACTCTAATAAAATAATTCTCCTCACTTTCAAATATATAAAGCCCAATCATAGGACAGATTAGAATGCTCACTAAGTTTCCTAGTATTATGAGCATTTCCTACTCATTTCCTTTGGCTTCGATAATAAGTCTTCTCTTGAGTTTTTTCACTTGATTTTTTAATACAACTAATCATTTGATAGTCTAGCCTTGAAATCTTTGGAGACTTTAATTTTTTACTTTAATCAAGAGTATTCCTGAGGGATTCTCATTCCTTAGGATGTAATTAACTATGGGAGCTTGCCTCCATAGGGAACTTAATGAACCCCGCTTAAAATAAATCTTACTTTACTTTTTCATTTAAAGTAAGGGAAAGATCTCTCATATATTCAAAGACCCATCATGCCTTGGGAGTCCTTATTAAGGGAATAGGTCCATTATAGGGTGATGATTTTTATCTTTCAAGATAGTGCATCATTTCTTAATGTTGTACCAAATCACTTCAATAAGTACCCTCTAAGATCTGCGTGGTGTCTCACATCTCAAAAATAAACACCATAAGTATTCTTAGGGAATTTTATTCCCTAAGATATAATTAATTATGGAGGCTTGCCTCCATAGGGAACTTTAGAACTCAGTTTAATATAAATCCTACTTTATTCATCCATGTAAAGCAGGAAAAAATCTCTGGTCTATTCAAAGAGCTATCATGTCTTAGGAGTCCTTATTAGGTGATTAAGTCTATTGAAGGGTGATGTCCCTATCTTTTGAGTTAATATATCATATCTCAATGTCGTACATGTTCACTTCAATAAGTATCTCCTACAATCTGCATGATGTCTCTCCCACATCCGAAAATAAACACAAGAGAGAGAGAGAGAGAGAGAGAGAGAGAGAGAGAGAGAGAAGGGTAGAGGTGGATTATCCCACATGTCCTCCACAGCCTTCTTTTAAAGAAAACATAAAATATAACGGTTAGAGAGCTTGTATTTGAACCTTGCACAGTTTAGAATATTCCATCTATGCGAGATGATGTTTTTGTTAATGAATTATTATAATATAATTATTTTTATTTTTATTTTTCAAAAATAAGTTTAATATATTTCAATATGCTTAACAGGCATTTAGTTTATTTTACTTATATTTGTTCAGACAAAATAAATTCTGATTAATAATGAATAATGGCATTTTTTTATTAAAATTTTAGGTTTGAAATAAATAGTTAATTAATGAAGTAATATTCAAATATGATTAAAGTAAATAGTTGAAATAGAAATCAAATAATTTTTATGCTTGACTGGTGAATTAATCATGCTACCTGTAAGTCAAATTAATGTTTGCCATTTGATCGTTTTGCAATAGTAATTATAATCAAATTAATAAAAATCATATATTCTTAAAGAGTTGTTAAAATAAAAATAAAATTGATTTATTGTAATATTTAATTAAATTTTGATAAAAAAAACTCATTGGCTCTTTTAAATGGATCACTTTATCAAAATAGAAATCAAATAATTTTATTATCAACAACTACAATTTCGTTAAATATTTATTTTAAAATTAATACTTTTTTGGACACAACAACTGCCACCAAATTTCTAAAAAAATTCTGGATAAAAACTTATGGGTCATGCTTCTGTACACTTTGCACTTCTACTTTCAGATAATGTGGAAGGTGATGATGATGATCACTATACATACAATGGGTCGAGACAGAAGATGTCCTATTGCTAGTATTCATGGCTGCAACCGTGTCATAGTTATTCCTCCTCCGATATTCTTCCGCCCGTCCGATAACCCTTTGATGGTGCTTTCCAAGAGGGACTTCTATCTCATTGCCTTACTATCTTTGAATATTGTTTTGGTTTTAAGGATCTGAGTCCTTGATTTTGGCATTTTACTATCATTTGCTTTCATTCAGTCCCTATGGGATTACTGTAAGCATAGCCTTGTAACCTTTTTACTTTTGGAATGAAATTGGGCTAAGTCCTTAACTTTTCCAAAAAAAAAAAAATTCTAAAAAAATATAAAAAATGTTGACGTTTGACATTTGCGAACATGTTGTTGGAGTGCTACAAAAAGTTTTTAAGTTATTTATTTAGTGCTCACAAACGTATTTTAAGGGTTTTTAAGATCGGAGAAGAATTTTTTTAAGGTAAAACTTTATATTCCAACAAAATTTTGGCTAAATTTTTAAATTATGCCTAATTATAATTTTAATTAGCAAATTAAGTATGAAAAAAATTAGCAAAATAGGCTCAATCATTTGTTGAACAGACGACTGGCGCCAACATGGCATCCACGTCAGCGCTAGTTGTCCATTGAAAATAGGCACAGTCGTCCGTTGAACGGACGACTAGCACTAACGTGGCATCCACGTCAGCGCCAGTCGTCCGTTCAACAGACGACTGTCTCATCCTTAATTCGGACGAAAAACCAATTCCCCCCTTCATGATTCAGATCCATTTTTTTCCGCTCCGCTCTCGACAGCTCCAAAAATTTCTTCCACTGCCAGATTTGCACCTAGCGCCACC
The DNA here is from genome assembly GCA_021442155.1 of Cymbidium sinense. Taxonomy (NCBI): domain Eukaryota; kingdom Viridiplantae; phylum Streptophyta; class Magnoliopsida; order Asparagales; family Orchidaceae; genus Cymbidium; species Cymbidium sinense. Next base: position 84,137,977 of record CM038231.1, on the reverse strand, counting down.
GGCCAAGGAGGAGGTCACCGCCGGCCAAGGAGGGTGTCGTCACCGTCGGAGATCGAACATTTTGTAGTTCGTGTGCCGGTTTAGATATTTTTATCCTAAATGCTAAATTTGTGGTAGATCTCGTTATGTATGGCTTTATGTTGTATGATTTGATTATTTAGTTGTATTTAGAGACTAGATTGAGTTATAATGCTTTCGTTTGAGTAGATTTGTGTATTTTGTGAATGCATATGAGTGTAGAGTTTATGTTAGTGTTTTTTTATTATTTAGAGGTTATATATGATTTTATTTTGTATGATGCGCTTATGTAGTTGTATTGTTAGGCTATATTGAGTTATAATACTTTTGTTTAATTAGATTCATATATTTTGTGAATGAATGTATCTTTGCTTATTATTTTGAATGTTGTGGCAGGAAAATTATCGTAGCTATTAAGTCACACGATGTTATTAATAGCTATTGTTTGTCGTGAAAGATTTTTTTGGAACTAAAAAAACCTTTTGCGACTGTGAAGTTGTCATTTTGCAATAGTTATAACGAGTCACAACATGTCAAGGTTGTTACTGTATTGATGTTAGGCCATCATCCATGAATCAACCTTTAATGAGTTATTATGAGATCTTTAAGTTTTTACTTTGCATTTGAATTTGATTAGTATTTTGGTTGTAGCAATAGTGACTTCCTAGTGACAAAAAGTATGCATAACTTACTTTAAAATAGTGTATTAATATTCTTTGATTGTGTATTCTTATATTATGTAAGGCTAGATTGAGTTATAATACATTGGAATTTATTAATATTCAAATATTGTTTTTTTTTATGTTACATGTGCTTCATGTAAATTGGCTATTGTTAGTTTGTAGCAAGTCATGTTTGTTAGTATATTAATTTGTGCTTCCCCTAAACTGGCTTTTGATGGGTTGTAGCAAGTCATGTTTATTTTTTTTATGTTACTTGTGCTTCCTGTAAACTAATTGTTGTTAGTTTGTAACAAGTCATGTTTGTTAGTATATTAACTTTTTGCTTCCCTAAACTGGTTTTTGTTGGGTTGTAGCAAATCATGTCTGCTTTTTATATTTATCTGTGCTTCATGTCAACTGACTGTTGTTAAGTTGTAATAAATGTAAATTTGTTTTTTCCCTAACATAGATGTTTCTATTTCCATACTATAAATGTATTATTATTTATGTTTCGGCGAAATTGTTGTAGGAATGATGTCTGCCGAAGAAGGTGATCACCCCACGGAGGCTAAGAAGAGTGAGAGACTATTGTGGACTACTACTCCACCTAAGTTCACCCTAGTATAGCACAAAGCGCATCCTGATTTGGTAAGGTTTTTTTATTCAAGTTGTGTATATGGATTATCCTTACAGTATTGCGTACTAAACTATAATTCCCTGTTGTGCAGGTTTCAGTTCTGGATGCTGCATCTCATTTACTTATGTTTAGAGAATGGCTAGTAAACTGTCATAGATTTATGATTGCTTTACAAGCAGCTGGACTGGATTGTGTTTCTCAGATGCAATACATTCGCTTAGATCACCACTTGCTCACAGCATTTGTAGAATGTTGGTCTTCGCAGACTAATCCGTTCCACTTGCCCATTGGAGAGATGACAATTACCTTGTAGGATGTTGCTATGATTCTGGGTGTTCATATAGATGACCCGTCAATTGTTGGAAGGATTGTTGTTGGTGGTGGCAAGCAGTGGGCATCTTGGTCAGATTACTGTGATAAATTGATAGAAGCACATCTAGAGCTGCATGTTGTCTACCATGATCCGATCCATCCTCATATCACATCGAGTTCGAATGGGAATGGATGCATGATTTTGTTCTACGGTGGTTGTGTTGGAGGTATTACAGGGATTCTTACTTAGATCTCCCGAAGCTTCAGTTTACTATGCATGTCAGAGCATACATACTCTTTGCTATTGGTTGTTTCCTTATATCAACCACATCTGGCTCAGAGGTTCAGCTGCAGTATCTGCCCCTGTTGAAGGATGTTGACACATTTAGGGAGTTCTCATTAGGATCAACTGTGCTTGCTCATTTGTATAGAGAGCTTCATAAGGCAACAAGTCGCTTGCCTACATGCAGGTGGCGGAGAGTACGTTCATGTAGGCATACCAATGTTGCATATTCCATATCCTACAGACATAGATGGGCTGAGTGTGGGATGTTGTTAGAATAAAGGGTATGTCCGAGAGATGACGCCAGCCCACATTAGAGTCTACAGAGATGAACTAGATGGTCTGCTTTAGAGTCAGGTTCGTTGCTTTGTATGTTTATTTTTTAGGTCCATTATTGTATGTAGACAACAGAGCTAATATTCCTTTCAAAAAATACAGGTGATTTGGGAGCCATATGGAGTTTAGATCCGTGGATGTATCGCAAATGTATGCTTACGTAGGGATGAGATATGGCTGGCTAGAGTACCATTGATTAGCTGAAAATGAGTTGAGTGGCACCTGCCCTATCGTGTGCTCAGCAGTTTGGCCTTCCACCTATGATTGAGGTAGCACCGCTATATTCTACTTTCATGCGAGTGGATCATTGAGGGAAAGTCGCTGAATTGGCCACTAGCAGATGCATTGCAGTGGAAGAGTAGACATGATTCAGTTGTGGTGGTAGACTCTTCCTAGCAGGGGGAGCCAGCCATTAACCGATACATGAGATGGTATCGGTCTTGGGCTTTACTCTACATGCTTAAGGCACCTATAATTCCCCCAGACACTTATTAACCTCGAGCACCTGAAGACCGACTTATGGTAAGCCTTCATTTGATCACAACAATAATAATTTTCTTTACTGATTCCATCATAATTAAAGTTTTTTCAACGCAACGTGAGCACATCCTAAATACTGAGGACATATTCCAGGAGGGATGAGGACACATATTTTCGCAATCACCAACCAGGGTTGTGCGGTGCAACATGCATATTTTTGAAGGTCGGTACAGGGACACTAACATTCCAGGTGCTTCGTCGTCAGTGCAACCAAATGGGCCGGCGATGGATGTTGGTCCATTATCTCCACTAGTGGTCGGACCATCTGCATATGCATTCATACAACTACCACAGTATTCATACCATGAAGTTATGTGGACACAGATGCACCCGTGGCAGCCACCAGTCCCTCCTACATATGGGCCTCCATCATTCCATATAACACACGTTACGCAACCCTCCAAGCAGGTTGAAGAGGAGGAACAACATCAGGAACATCATCTACGAGACCAGCCACGACGACCACTAGATCATTACACGCTCGGTAGTGATGTGATTTCACCACGCAGGCATCATTGGAGATAGTCATCTGTATTATTATCTTATGTCGATAGTAGATGACATTTTGTTGTATTTGTATCTCTCTTATTGTAATCAAGCATTTCGATGAAGTATTTTCTTATTTTGGCTACCTTACTTCAGAAATCAGCTTTAAATTCATATCTTTTTGTCCTGCTTTTTTTATACAGCTTTAAGTGTTTACAAGAAGTTGTACCTTAATGTATGTTTTTTAGTGAAGAAATTCCCTTTGTTAATAAGATTAGAGAGGGAGTTTGTTTATGTTGTGAGCTTAGTTTGAGTTGGTTTGTTATCCTTATTTGAAAATGATTACTTTCCTACTATTAGCACATTGATTTCTCTTATGTGAATGTAATTAATATGAATAATTATCTCCAAACAATAAGAGTAATGGGATATAAGCACTGTTCATATGTCACGTCTCTTAAAATTTTGTTAATTGCACTTCATTAAGAGTGTTTGTTTAGAGTGAGTTATTTGTGCATTTCGTAATTGTTCATTTTGCAAAAAATATTATGTATCGGGCCACAATCATAATTTTGATCAACATGAAATTCTGAGAAATTTTGTTATAATTCCAATGATACCAAGTTCGCTCGATTCCGACACCGGATGAGTCTGATACGGGCAAAGTAAGGCGGTTGCTCCAAAATTTCAGGTCGATGCCGCAGTTTTTGGCGCATTCACAAAAATTATTGTGTATCGGGCCACAATCGTAATTTTTTATCAACATGAAAGTTATGAAAAATTTTATTACAATTCCAACGATACCAAGCTCACTCAATTCTGACACCGGATGAGTTCGATACGGGCAAAATAAGGCGGTTGCTCCAAAATTTCAGGTCGACGTCACAGTTTTTATGTGCATTCGCAAAAACTGCTGCCTATCGGGCCACAATCGTAATTTTTGATCAACATGAAAGTTGTGAAAAATTTTATTATAATTTCAACGATACTAAGTTCGCTCGATTCTAACACCGAATGAATCCTATACGGGCAAAATAAGAAGGTCGCCCAATATTTCGTGGCCTACAAGCTTTTCGATATTCACAAAAAATTGCTACGAAGGGCCACAAATCTTAATTTTTGATCAACATGTTGTGGAAAATTCCAACGATACCAAGTTCACTCAATTCCGACACCGGATGAAGCCTATATAGGCAAAATACTGCAGATGCCCCTAATTTTTTTAAACAAAAATTAAGGATGAGTCAATCGTCTGTTGAACGGACGACTGACACTGATGTGGATACATATTAGCGCCAGTTATCCATTCAATTGGGCCTATTTTATTATTATTTTTTTTCTAATTTACTAATTAAGATTATAATTAAACCTAATTTAAAATTTTAGCCCAAATTTTTATTTGCCCGTTAAAATGAGAAGCACTTCCTTATTTGGGCAAAATGAATACAAAATTCTTTCACGTTATTCCTTATATAAACCCGAATTTAATTTCATTCGTATATTTTATTTTCGTTAAAAAGAAAATAATAATTAATTAATAAAAATAAATAACTAATTAATATATAAATATTAATTACTAGTAAAATAATTGAGCATCACTATAAGATTTTATATTTTATCAGAGATTTCCATTAAGGTTATTTTAAAAAAAAAAACAGAAGGCTTGAAGCATAATATAAGAAAATGGATCACACGGCACAACAGTTATATTTTTTTCCTTGGATGGAAGGAAGTCCGCCACTAACCTCTTTCAAACTATTTCAAAATTAATTAATTCATTCAGGTATATTAATTACTTGTAAAATAGTGGAGTATATTTATAAGAAGATTTTATAGTTACTGGAGATTACGAATCAGGAAAGTTACCAAAAAAAAGAGGAAGGTTAAAACTGTAATTTAAGGGAACCTGATACTCATTCACAACAGTTATATAAGTGCTCAGAAGGCAGGCCATCAGTAATCACACTCCTATAATCTTCTCTCTCTCTCTCTCTCTCTCACTGTCCGTTGGCTTGCGTTCAAAGAAGAAACGTTCCACCTTTCTCCTCTTTCGTTATTGAGAGGGAGGAGCCAAATGGGCAGAGCAAAGTTAGAGATGAAATACAGAGACGAATCTAGGGCGAGAATGAACACTTACAAAACCAGAATCAAAGGTATGGAAAAGAAAGCTGAAGAGCTCTCTGTGCTCTGCGGCGTAGATGTCCTCTTCTCCTCTTTCTCTCCAGATTTGAACACCTTCCACTACTGGCCGAGAAATCCCTCTGAATTTCATCGCATTGTCGATCGTTATAAGTCCGTCTCACGGAACCAGCGAAGCGTCGTTCCTTCTCGAGTACTGAATTCCGCACCCCAAGAAGAGCTCTTGGATTTCAACAAAAAGCTCGAAGAGGTGAGACAGAGGATCTGTTTTCTGGAGGCAAAAAAGAGTAGGGCATCTTCTTCTTCAACATCTCAGCAGAACTGTCAAGTTATCAATTTCATGGAAGACAAAGAAAATGATTGTGCTTCCATTGTTGTTCTTAATGAAGAAAAAGAAGATGAAGATGTATACTCCAGGCTAGAAGATCTCGGCGAGGATCTGATCTTGTCAGACATTCCTTCAATTTCGTGCTCGAAGAACTTCAATGATGACTGGAATATCTGCACTGAGAACTATTTCGACCCTGCAGTCATGTTTTCTGATCTTGAGGGTTTATCTCAAATTTATAGTTACCGTTAGTTTGGATATAAGACAGGGCTTCTGTTGTTCTGATTTCAAAAAATAATTCTCGGAATGTCTTTTTTTTTTTCAGTTGATGCAAAGATTTCAGCTGAATGTTCCATTTCAGATCTTGATGTATTGTAATAACTGCTTAGATTTGAATTTTAAGAAAGCTGTCATAAACTTTCTTAAATTTTTAGATTCAAAGGGTGCATGAAATTAAGTATCAAAAAAAGTAACAAATATTACACTCAAAATTTTTTTGCCTTTCAATTTCAAAAATAAATAAAAGTAAATAAATAAATAAATTTTAATATATTTTAATATATATATATATATATATATATATATATATATATATATATATATATATATATATATATATATATATATATATAACTGCAAACTTTGAAATACCATTTTAATGTTACTACCGAATATTCATTTTTATCAGATTATAAGGATTTTGAAATATATTAAACCTACTTTCGAAAATAAAAAAAAAATGAAAATTTAATTTTTAATTTTCCTAATTACTCGTAAAAGAGTGGAGCAGATCTATAAGATTTTATACTCACGCGAGAATGAGATTTCAAATAAGATTACCAAAAAAAAAAACAAAAAAAAAAACAGAGAAAAGATTAAAAACTGCAATCCAAAAATAAATCCCAGAACGGTTATATTTTTTACAAAGATGGGTTGCCGCCACTAATCTTAGGCTATCAAAATCCTCTCTCTCTCAATCTCTCACTCACTCACTCACTCACTCACTCTCTCTCTCACTCTCTCTCTCTATCTCTCTCTCTCTCTCTCTATCCGTCCACTAGGTTGTGTTCCTGCACTGCAAAAAATTATCCTTCCACCTTTCTTTGGTTCTGTCTCGGTGGAGAAGAAGCCATGGGACGTGGGAAACTAGAGATGAAGTACAAAGACGAATTTCGGGCAAGAATCGGTACCTATAAGACCAGAACCGAAGGTATGGAGAAGACCAACGAAGAGCTCTCTGTCCTCTGCGCCTCTTTCTCTCCAGATCTGAAAGCTTTCAACTACCAGCTGAAGAATCCCTCCAAATTTTATCTGCTTCATGAATTTGATTCTTGCCTTACAAGTGTTGATAATCGCTCCAACTTCTTCTCTACCAAGCTATAAGTGGAGAGCCATGGAAAAGTTCTTCTTGCAGAGCGAGAACCCTAGCCTAAAAAGAGAGAGAGAGAGAGAGAGAGAGAGAGAGATGATAGAGGGGGATGCAGTTATGGAAAGAAGTGCTTTGGGTAATATAGGAGAAAATATCCGAGTCGACGTAGCTTTACGCATGGACTCCAACTCGCCCGACGATATCCAAGTGGTTTTTTTTCCGCTTTAGCTTAACGGCGAATCGGACGGATGGCGACGTATCCCGGCCCGACCCGCACGCCCACCTGCTCAAACAAATGGAGAAGAAAAACGGGCTCGACATTCCTCCCGCATGACAGCTGGGCTTTCTCCGCTAGCTCGCCTCCCGCCTCGACGGCGAACGTCCGCCCGCCGATTTAGCAAATCTCGCTAATAACTTTCATTGAGGTATTGTACTATAGAGGTATTTACACCTGTGTTCCCGAACTTTAATGAATTTAGGATTTTCTCTGTTCTTCTCACCGTCCAGTATGTGAACATTTTAGAATATTTGAGTTCTTTAAATGAACGGGATGTATTTTAGTAATTTTTGGAGATGTTTTACATGTGTACTCTCTGTACTGTCAAGATGGTACACGCTGTTATTTTCAAATTTTTGAACTGATTGTCCTTGTGAAATGTTTAGTATATCATATGGTAGGATGTTTGGTCATGTTTCAAGATGAATTTTGTGGTCTGATTAGGGATGATAGTATGTTCAGCCGATGGCATTAAAATTTGTTTATAGGTTGATTTTTGGTTGTTTGCTTCAGTTTTGAATGTGTACTCTTTATACTCTTAGAAGAGTACAGCCCATTTTGGCATTTTCTAAAATACTTCTGTCCTTGTTTGGATACAAAATGCTCAGTACATGGCTTATGAAGCAGATTGAAGGCTCCTTGCTTGGTTTTTAAGAGTTTTTTATATCTGAACTCTCAGTACTCTCATCAGAGTACAGAGCATTTTGGTCATTTTTTCTAGTTTCTTTGGCCTATTTGGAGGAAGTATGTTCATTACAATCCATTATGAACAATTTGGAGGTTGATTAGTTGGTTTTTTAGTGTTATTTTGCATCCAGATTCTCTACTCTTGAGAGTAGACGATTTTGGCCAATTTTTTCTAGTTTCTTGGCTTTGTTCGATTATGTTCATTACATTCCAGTGGAAATAATTTGGTGGCTGATTGGATGATTTGGAGATTTTGCATCAGATTTCTGTACTCATGAGAGTACTGATGATTTTCTCAATATTTTATAGTTTATTTTGCCGGATGGAGAGAATATGGTCACATTTCATTAGAAGCAATTTTGTATCCAGCTTTCTTTGGCGGTTGTTGAGATTATGTTCATTACATTCCATTGGAAGTAATTTGGAGGGATGTTTGGATGGTTTCTGAGAGATTTCTGCATCTGTACTACAGAGTATTTTGGTCATATTTTTCAATTTTTTTGGCCTATTCGGAGGAAATATGTTCATTACAATCCATTAGGAATAATTTGGAGGCTATTTGGTTGCTTTTTTAGTGTTATTTTGTATCTGTACTCTCTGTACTCTCTTGAGAGTACAGACGATTTTGGCCTATTTTTTTCAATTTTTTTGGCCTGTTTGGAGGAAATATGTTCATTACATTTCACTGGAAGCAATTTGAGATATTTGGATGATTTCGGTGATGTGATCGATTTTGGTCATTTTTTTTCTATTTCTTTGGCCTGTTTAGAGGAAATATGTTCATTACAATCCATGAGGAACAATTTGGAGACTATTTTTAGTGTTATTTTACATCTATACTCTCTGTACTCTCTTGAGAGTACAGATAATTTTGGCCATTTTTCCAGCTTTTTGGAGAAAATATGTTCATTACATTACATTGGAAGCAATTTGGAGGGATGTTTGGATGATTTTGGGAGATTTCAGATCATACTCTCAGATTCTCTCATGAGAGTACAGAGCATTTTGGTCAGCTTTTTCATGTTTTTAGCATGTTTGGAGGAAATATGTTCATTACAATCCATTAGAATAATTTGGAGGCGCTTTGGTTTTTTTTTAGTATTATTTGCATCTCTCTCACTCTTTGAGAGTACAGATGATTTTGGCCAAATTTTTCCAGTTTCTTTGGCCTGGTTATTCAGATTATGTTCATTACATTCTAGTGGAAGCAATTTGGTGGTTGTTTGGATGATTTCTGGAGATTTCTGCATCTGTACTCTCTGTACTCTCATGAGAGTACAGAGCATTTTGGTTATTTTCTTTTCAATTTTTTTGGCCTGTTCGGAGAAAATATGTTCATTACAATCAAATAGGAATAATTCGAGGCTGTTTGGTTAGTTTTTTAGTGTTATTTTGCATCTGTACTCTCTGCTTGAATGATTTCTGGGAGATTTCTGCATCTATACTCTCATAAGAATATAGATCATTTTGGTCATTTTTTCGCCCTTTGGCTTTGTTTGGAGGAAATATGTTCATTACAATCCATCGTAAATAATTTGGAGGCTATTTGGTTGGTTGTTATTTTGATCTCAGATTCTATACTCTCTTACAGTACGATGTAGTCATTTATTTTCAATTTCTTTGGTCTGTTTGGAGGAAATATGTTCATTGCAAATCAATTGGGAATAATTTAGAGGTTGATTAGTTGTTTCTTATTGGTGATTTGCATCTGTACTCTCATTAACTGACTTTTCATTTTGAAGTTTACCATGTCTAGGAAAAGGATAACTTTGAGATGCAGGCCTACCATCGTTAGAACGGTGTTTGATAATATTGCAGCACGATTTACTGATGAAGTCATTGACATTTTAAAGAGGCTTCATCTCAGATCATTCATTAGACTATAATGTAATTCAAAGAAGACTCAATACCATTACTTCAATCTTGTCTTGTTGAGACATGAGAAGCAAGCTATCTTTTCCTCAGCATCCTTTCACCACATGAAGTTGCAGCTTGTGTAGTTGTACATACTTTTTCTGTTATCAAATCTTTTTTTTGTATATCACAACTATAGGGTGACATCGAATTGATTTCCTACGCCAATGACATAGATAAATTTGTTGAATACAACTAAGTAGAGGCCATTTGGGCCTTCCTAGTTTCACAATTTGATGGTATTACATCAAAGATTCATACCCAAAAGACACCCGGGTACATGAGTGGCTTTGTCACTCTTCTTATAGTATGTTCTATATCTTCGATTATGTATTATTTGATGCATTAAAGTTAACTTATATAAATATTAATTATAGATCTGGGCCACTGAGCACATAAGCATCATGAGGCTGCCATCTCCATTTGCAAAGCCATGTATGCTGCGATGGCCAAAAATAAAGTTTTCAGATGAAGCCTTCTCTGGTTTAGGAGGACACCAGGTGACATATAATAATATCACTTAGTTCATATAAGAATATATTTATTTATGCTGTAGTCATCATATTTTCTTATCAGTTAAACACAGATCTGCCTTTCATTTGAGGACATATCAGAAGAGGTGACCTGGCTCCTTGAATCATTTTCCCCAGCCCAACATACAATACATGTTGAACCCGATAGCAGTCCCATTCTAAGTCCACTGAGTTCAACCCCCACTGAATCTCCATATGTCTCTCCTCGATATTCTCCCTCATCTAGTGTATCTAGCATGTCATCTGCTACTACCCCCACAGAAGGCTTTGCGGTGGAGAGGATACTTGCAGGTTTTAGGGACTTGAAAGATATAATATCTTCTTTTCAAGAAACAATGACAGAGATAATGGATGAGATTGATTTGCGGGTTACTTCTATCAAGGATGTTCTTGCTGGGCAGCGGGGTCCTACCATCCCTACTGTAGGGGAAGCTCCTATGGAGGTCACCACAGGGAAAACTCTTGAGGGGGCAGTCACAGGGGCAGCACCTATGGAGGCTACCAGAGGAGCTTCCCCTATGGAGGCTAGCACAGGGAGTCTCCTGTGGAGGCAACTACAGCTGCTGCCCCTATGGATACTTCCACTTGGGAAGCCCCTGAGGTAGCCTCCACTAGGGAAGCCCCTGTTGAGTCCACCATGGGGAAGTTATGGAGGCCTCCAGCACACATGAAGATGCTCCAAAGCCTTTAATCAAAGATTGAGCGTGTGAAGGCTCACGATAAGAAAGAGGAAAGTGTTCCCTTTGCACACACTTACAGGAAGTCACGAGCAAGAATAAGTGATGTGGTGGCCTCCACTCAAGATGAGAAGCTGGTAGCAGAGGTATTAAGTTACTTTCTTTTAGATTTGAGATAATAGAAATAGATTTCACTAATTTTTTTATAGGTTTGCAAAGATGAGCCAATAAAGGTCGATGACCCTGACCGCTATCGTGGTGGAGGAGCATCGAGGTATGCATCATCTCAAGATCGATCCTTAATTCATAGTGAATCTAGCTCTTCATCACTAACTTTCATCGCCGAATTTCATTGCCAGAGAGGCACATCATTTTGTTGACTTCTCATCCAGAGTTGTTCTACCTAAGTCAATGCTCCATCTTATTACACGTCGTGCTCCCGATTCAAGGACAAGTCAATCTTCAATCAACTCCTTCATACATAAAATAACATATTCATTTAATTAAGCCTGCTTTAAAATATTTCTCACTGTGATATTCGTGGTTGGGAATATCATATATTGCGAGATCGATGAGTTTTGATCAAGATCTTCGATGCACATGTCGATGCCTTCGCCTTCTTACTGGCCGAGGAGTACTCGCTCTGTCCGGGGCTGTATGTCCCCTATTTGTACATCTCATGCTTGCACTGGGTAAGTTACTCCAAAAATATGCAGTGTATTACGATTCAATCCTTGTTTGTATAGATGGAAACTACAATTTATAAACGTTCTCTTCTTTTCTTAGAGAGCTATGCGAAATATGGCCTACACAAGGAAAGCAAAATGTTCATCCAAAGATGTCACCGATAGTGTGTCAAAGGTCGAAGCTACTCTTACTTCCAATTATAGATAATCAAGACTGACAAAACTCATATTAAGCTACTGTATTTTTATGACTCATAACCAACCCATAAGGCCATTCTTCGTGAGATTGTAACAGTTATTTTCAATTTGGTTTCCGTAAACTATTATTTTTTGGACCCCCTTATTGACTATACTTCTCGCTATTTAGATCAAATTTCTTGTTGAAGATGCTGGCCAGTCTTTTGTGAGCGATCTCATAAAATGGCCAATCGAAATGATGAGTGGGCTGCCAGTCCAAGATAACAGTGTTGACTATGGGATGTTTGTCTGCAAGTACATGGAGGCAGCAATTAAGAAATCCCCACTTAACTGGTCACCAAGATTGGTCAAGAAGATGAATTACTTTATAAGAACTCATACATTTAAAGTTTGATAAGTAAGAAATAATTGTACAGGCTATTTATTTTTTTTTTTCAATATCCTTGGGCAGTTTGGATCTTTTATTATTAGCAGAGAATACCTGCATCAATTTGGTTGACGCTGGAATGCTTTACTGGGATGTGTTTCATCTGTACTCTCTGTACTCTCCTGGGAGTACATAGAGTATTTCATCTATTTTTCTTCAATTTTCCTTGGCAATTTTGGATAAATTATGATTAGCAGAGAACATCTGCAACAATCTGGTTGAAGCTGGGCTGCTCTATTGAGATGTGTTTCGTCTGTACTCTCTAAACTGTTTATGTTATATGTACTCTCTATACTCTCTGTACTCTCTATACTATCTGAACTCTTTGTACTTTCTGTACCCTCTATACTTCTTGTACTCTTTATACTCTTTATTCCATTGCAGGTAGTTTGAAGGCTGACCATAAGAATATTTGAGATGTTCTGTAGCTTAACTCTTTGTATTCTCCTCATAGTACAGATTATTTACTATTTTTTTCCCATTTTCACTTTTGCTTTGCAGGACGGAGAGGAATTGTTCACTATAACCTTAAAGCAAGTTGGATGCTCCTGTTACTTTTTTATGAGTTTTCTGAGCAATTTTGCATGTGAACCCTCTCTATACTCTCTGTCCCCTCTGTACTCCTGACTCTCCGACTCTCCGGACTCTCCTGGACTCTCTATGTACTCTTCTACTCATGGGTAGTTGATATAATATTGTTTACGATTCTATGATGATTTCCTTACTTGTTTGGAGAAAATAAGCTTAATTTTGATATTCAAATTATATCATATTTTAAATTGATAAACCAAAAAAAAGTGAAGTTAAAATTTACATTATCTAAAATTTACGTTATACTACCACATTCTAATGCCTCAATCAATGTATGCAGGAGAAGCAATATGAACTACTTAGCATGTGAACGTAATATAAGTGGGTACGATTATTAAACTTAACTCTTTAATAAAGGAAATTATGATCTTTAAAAATGTGGTAGAATTTTGTGAATGCATAAAATTACTTTCTACCAGTCAAAATCATGCTTCTTAAAACCTACTTTCTACTGAAACATGTGCATAAAATAGACAAATAAACTGTCAATGATGCGGCTAACTAACGTCTTATTCAGAAATATAAATTTTGAAGGTAGTGTGGAGAATATTGTATATTTTAAGATGAGGAATTTTTCCAAATAATGTATTAACTGAAAGTATCATCTGAATTAAATTAATATTATTGATAAATTTATAAATAATTACTAAAGTAATATCATCAGTACTAATATCATCTTCATCACATAATTTTTTTTTCTTCAGCTTCTACTAAACTTGTTGATAGAAAAATACGGGCTTATCAAAAATTATAATGCATGCAATAAAAACCATTTCATAAAATGTAGAGTACTTTATAGAGTATATATCAAACTATGTAATGCCTGCAATGAAAATCAGCTCATCCTCGTAAGCAAGGTAGACATCAATCAATAAACTACAATTTGGTAAAATATGAGAAATTTTATTGCCACGCCTAAGGATTACAAAGTCTTTAATATGGGGTAAACTCTATGCACTATCGCTTAAGAGCAACAAACAACATAATGAGGAAAAACCAAGGAAATAATTGACCCATATTAAAGTCCATTTGACTTTCCGATTTCAAGCAAGTTATGTACCCTCTCTCTCAGACTTCAGACTCTCTATACTCTCCTACAGTGAGCATTTTGGGTATTTTTTTCACTTTCTTTGGCCTGCTTGGAGGATGTAAGTTCTTAGTCGGAGAGTACTGATTTATCTAGTAAACTGTACTCCACAATGGGCAGTAGGGGCATAATCATTGAGAAATTACTAAACAATACAATAAACTCAAATATGAGATAGACTAAGTGTATTCGAACAAATGTTTGATTATGACATAGACTAAGTTTCTTCAAAAAATTGATCATAAACCCTAAATAAAACCGAAATATGAGATTATTATGTCGCATCTATTAAGTTGAAGATGCTTTGAAATATTGACTTAAATAGAATATGAGTATATATAGTGCATTGATTAGTAAATCTTAGTCATCAAATATCATAGTAAATTAATTCATTTTCAAGATAAAAGATAAATTTTATAATAATAGTACATTTAAGAATAAAGATGCTCACAAGAAGAAAGTCATCCTAATGAAGAAATGATTACCACGCGCAGTAATAAAGTCATCCTAATGCTGCAACTCTAAGGCAGGCTTCCTAACGAATCTCATAGGTGAGATTGCCGGTGTGCCTGTTAAGTAAAAGAAAGTCATCTTGGAGACTCTAAAGTATTGCAAAAATTATTGCACAATCGAAGAACACAAAACTAAATGATATCATGCATTGAAATATTTTCCTATAATAATATCCATCATCAACTTAGTGTACCCTTCAGCCGACTGACTGATTGTTGAGCTCGAGTTGAATTCCTGAGGTAGAACATCGTATCAGTTAATAATTTTTACAGCATCGATGTATGTTATTCGGCGTAAAAAAAATACTCCGCTAGAGAAAGGTGTTGCAATGGGTGACAAAACACGTTCTGTGACACTATCAATTTGTACTTTGGTTTCTATAACAACAAAAATAAGATGGTTTGAAGATTAACAGCAATATTTTAAATACTAAAAATTAAGAGAAAAATAGAGAATTACTTGTGGCTTTCTTAGATCTCTCCCAATATTCCTTAAGCATTGTGTTGGAAACACCCTTTGACGCTTGCTTAACTGATCCTTTAAGATATCTTTTCCCTTGTCTCGTGGTTGACTTCTTCTTCTTACCGCCTATCACCGGAAGAGAATTCTCACTTATTATAGAGTGACATCATCATAGTTTTTTTTTAAGGATTGAAGCATATCCCCTATTATTACCCTCTCGCCATTATATGATATCGACTAATGTGGTTCCGAAAAATAATGCCAGTAGCATTTCCATCTATGCCTTCCACATCTCTTAATTTTCTATATGCACTATTGATGTAAATATCCCTCTTTGCTCTGGTAGACCATCGCATGAGAAGATACTTATCCGAAATTTGCACTACATCTTCCTGACTAAGAACTCTGATGCAATGGGCACAAAGTAATCCATCATTTCAAATTTCTTACAACTATAAGTTACAATTAGGGTAGTCCCATTGAAATGGATAGTTCATATTTTGGATGAATTTTTATTCTCTAAGTTTCTCACCAAATACTCTATGGGTCATTATCCGACACATACATCGAGCCTCCAACTCCATGCAAAAATTCTTCCTCAAACATAGTATAAAGCTTTATTGTATAAAATATAGCAGCTTGTTTTAGAATTGGACTGGTCTTAACAACAGGAACAATCGATGACTGGCTACACTTCTCTTCATGTTCATTCCAAATAGCCATGTCTCCATAACCTTCTCCAACCCCAAGAAATAATCTATGAGCAAACTTGTTGGTTTAGAAATTTTGTGGCATACGTTATTCATTGACTCAATACGTTGCGTTGACAAGATGCCCATGCAGAATGAGTCTGTCAATGCAAATGATATTCTAATTTTATAAAACTCGACAGCCAAGCATGATCATGCAAATTGCCTTCTTCTAGCATGGCAGACCAAGCTTCGTCACACTCTTCCTCTAAGTCACATTTGCTCATGCATGCATAAAATAGCCATTGTACCCTCATATTACTATTAAAGTAGTGAACCTTGGAAGGAGCTTTCTTCGAAATATGCCATTAGCAAAACCTATGACGAGTATGCGATAATATAATTTCGATAGCTCTCGCCATAACCTGATCTTGATCAGTGAATATTGTTGTAGGATGTCTGTCACTCATCAACCGAAGAAATGTCTGGAATAGCCATGAGAATGACTCAATCGTCTCTTCTGATAAAAAGGCTACTCCAAATAACACATTTTGCTGATGATTCACTCCAACAAGAGGGGCATAAACAAGATTATATTTATTGAGTCGATAGCTTGTATCAAAAATTATCACATCACCAAAATAATCATATTCTATCCTAGACATGTCATTGCTCCAAAAAAAACTTACTAAGCAATCTGACTTATCAACTTGTACATCCCATGCAAACATCTCGTCCGCTGCTTGCCTTTCCTTAAACAGCTGTATTAATGCATTATTGTCACCATTCACAATCCTCGATCTTTTATCTTTCTGAATAAAATTGAAATCATCTCTTTTTTTGAATCCAATATTCTCTACACCGCCAACTTCCTCACTTAGATAGCTGAATGCATCATTTGCTCTAATTCCGGCCTCTGTCATTGTCTTCAACATGGAAGCCTTTTCATCGCTAATGCATCTGTGTGATCTGAGAAGATGTAGGTCAGCAGGCTTTGCCAACAAATGATTATGACTTTCTATATATTTTTTAACCATCCAGTTTCCCTCCAAGTCAACAGAGAATCTAATCATGGTCGGACAAGCAGTCATTGTATCAGTTTTCTAGAATTTTGCTAAGCCGTTTAGACTGCCAGATTTCTTCCGACCTACTTTTGCACATAAAAAATCTTTTGATTTCAATTTCTTGGAGTTTGGCCAATAACTAGTATGGTCCTTCCAAACACTTAAGCCAGTTTGATGTGCATAGTCACAGTACAATGCATACGCCTCCGTTTCATTCTGAACAGTAGTGCCAAGGAGTTTCCCCAAATTTGGGTCATTAGACATCACGACTTCGTCATCGCACTGCTCATTGACCGCATTCACCTACCCAGACAGCTCCACATAAATGTGACATATAAAATAGCTCCACAAATAAATATATTCCCTCCAAACAGGCCAAAGATAATGATAAAAAAAGAGCTAAATACTGAGAGTACAGAGAGTACAGATGCAAAAATCCCCTAGAAACTATCCAAACATCCACCAAATTCCTTCTACTAGAATGTAATGAATATAATCTGAACAACCAGGCCAAAGAAACTAAAAAAAATGTCCACAAAATCATTTGTACTCTCAAGAGAGTACAGAGAGTACATATGCAAAATAACACTAAAAAACTAACCAAACATCCTCCAAATTATTCCTAATGGATTGTAATGAACATATTTCCTCCAAACAGGCCAAAGAAATAGAAAAAAATGACCAAAATATTTTGTACTCTCATGAGAGTACAGAGAGTACAGATACAAAAATCCCCCCAGAAACCATCCAAACATCCCTCCAAATTGCTTCCAGTAGAATGTAATGAACATATTTCCTCCAATTAGGCTAAAGAAACTAGAAAAAAATGGTCAAAATGTTCTGTACTCTCATGAGAAGTGAGTGACTAAATAATACTAAAAAACTAACCAAATAGCCTCCAAATTATTCTTAATGGATTGTAATGAACATATTTCTTCTAAACAGACCAAAGAAACAGGAAAAAATGACCAAAATGCTCTGTACTCTCATGAGAGTACAAAGAGTACAGATGTATAAATCTCCCAAAACCATCCAAACATCCCTCCAAATTACTTCCAATGAAATGTAATGAACATATTTCTTCCAAACAGCCAAAGAAAGAAAAAAAATGTTAAAATACCACTCTCAAGAGAGTACATAGAGTACAGATACAAAATAATACTAAAAAATTAACCAAACAGCCTCCAAATTATTCCTAATGGATTGTAATGAACATTTTCCTCCGAACAGGCCAAAGAAATTTGAAAATAATGACCAAAATGCTCTGTACTCCCATGAGAGTACAAAGAGTACAGATGCAAAAATCCCCCAAAAATCATCGAAACAGCCACTAAATTGCTTCCACTAGAATGTAATGAACATAATCTCAACAACCAGGCCAAAGAAATTGGATAAAAATATCCACAAAATTATCTGTACTCTCAAGAGAGTACAGAGAGTACAGATGCAAAATAACACTAAAAAATCAACCAAACAGCCTCCAAATTATTCATGATGGATTGTAATGAACATATTTTCTTCAAACAGATCAAAGAAATAGGAAAAAAATGACCAAAATGCTCTGTACTCTCATGAGAGTACAGAGACTACAGAGAGTACAGAGAGTACAGAGAGTATAGAGAGTACAGAGAGTACATAGAGTACAGAGGGGGCAATCTTCTTGCTCAGTAAGGCTTCTTTCGCATTGTGTTTTTTACTTTCAAGATGCTCTTTAAGGGCTTCCTCACTGTAAGTGCTGACCTCACAGATAGCACATTCCCTCTATGTCATAAGACCTCCCCTCTATTTGGTATCTCTATTATCACTGCAACTTCATCGGGGGTGATGCTCTTTAAGGCTTCTTCTGCTTTCTGTAAGGCTTCTTTTGCTTTGCATTTTTTACCTTCAAGATGCTCTTTAAGGGCTTCCTCACTAGAAGTGCTGACCTCACAGATAGTACATTTCTTCTATGCCATAAGACCTTATCCCCTCTATTTAGCATCCCTATTATCACTGCAACTTCATCGAAAGGAATGCCCACCCGAAAAAGAAAGCTTCTTCACAACAAGATAGGATTGAGATAATAGCAATTAAGTCTTGTTGAATTGTGGAGTCTAATGAATTGATGCGATGAAGCCTCAAAATATCAATAACTTCATTACTAAAGAGTGTTGCGATATCAAACACCGTTATGGGTAGGATCGACTGTTATCTTTTTTCCTAGACATGATAAACTTCAAAATAAAAAGTCAATAAATGACAAGATGATGCAAATCAACCATAAAAAACCAATCAAGTCTACAAAATTGCTACTAATGGATTGTAATGAACATATTTCCTACAAATATGCCAAATAAACTACAAAAATATTGGCAAAATCATCTATACTCTCATGAGAGTACAGATGCAAAAATCTCCTAAAAATCATCCAAACAGCTGCCAAATTGCTTCCAACGGATGTACTGAACCTAATCTCAACAACCAGGCCAAAGAAACTGAAAAAAATGGCCAAAAATTATATGTACTCTCATGAGAGTACAGAGAGTACAGATGCAAGAAAACACTAACAAATCAACTAAACAGCCTCCAAATTGTGCCTAATGAACATATTTCCTTCAAACAGGCCAAAGAAAAAAAAATGATCAAAATGCTCTGTACTCTCAAGAGAGTATAGAGAGTACAGAGAGTATAGAGGGTACAGAGAGTACAGATGTAATGAAAATAATCTCACAACCAGTCTGAAGAAACTAAAGAAAATGTCCAAAAATTATCTGTACTCTCAAGAGAGTACATATGCAAAATAACACTAAAAAAATAACCAAACAGCCTCCAAATTATTCGTGATGGATTGTAATGAGCATATTTTCTCCAAACAGGCCAAAGAAAATTATTTATAATGGAATGTAATGATCATATTCTCTCAATCCAGGCAAAATAAATTGCAAAAAATATTGGAAATCATCTCAGTCTCATGAGAGTACAAAGAGACGATGCAAAAAAATCCTCAAAACAAGCAAAGTCCTCTTGCAAAGAACTCCAAACAATGTAGGAAATATACACTAAATAAAAGAATTTCAAGGAAAAACACTAACAAACCGTAAAAAAATTGTACATATACAACGGTTGAGAAAAATTACAGATGAATTTTAATTTTATTTACATATCCTCAACTATTTCTTCAAGCCATAACTTCAAATTGCTCTCCATCTTCATGGTTCTTTCAGAAAAAGAAATGAGATTTTCTCTCTCTGAAATTCGGTTTGCAAGAAAAATACACCTCTAAACTCTAAATCTAGATATATATTTCTTTTAAATTCCTCCCAGCATTCCAACAATGCTTCTTCTCGTTGAACGAATCGCGGCCGGGTCGGTCCAGATAAACGCGTGCCGCCGTCCGTCGCTTACAGCTTCGCTAAAACGGAAAAAAAACTACATCGTTGATTAGTCCACGTTAAGTTGCGTGCGGACTCTGGACGTTATATTTTCGTAATATAGGGCAGCTGTGTATCAGTTGGTAGAGTCTGATTCGGAGATATTAAGGAATACGTGGATGTGAGTTTGTCATGAAATGATATTAAAAATAATATCCTCGGGGCCCTTTCTTTAAGGAAATATAACTGTGAGCATGCTTGTATTTTAACCTTATACATTACATGTATGCCGGATGATGACTTTTTAATTGATTATTATAATATAATAATTATTTTTTATTCTCAGTATTCAATATATTTCAATATGCTTAACCTTTAGTATATTTTACATACATTTATCCGGCCAAAAAATTCTGAATATAAATGAATATTTGGTAAAATTAAAATAATATTTTTTTATTAAAGTGTTTAGTCATTAAATAAATGGTTAATTAATGAAGTAAAATTCAAATATGATTAAGCTAAATTGTTTTTATTGATAAAATGATTAAATAACTATATATGAATAAAAATTACTGTATGATTGAAGAAAATGTGATTCAATATTTTTTTAATTGTAAAATTTATCTGTAGCTTTGAAATAAGGTAAAGATCTTCTGTTATTCTCTTTAAAAAAAATGAAGATTTGCTTACATATCATACAATTTCTATGTATTTATATATCTAATACTTAAAAATTAGATATAGAGATGATGATATTTTTGATATGATATTGAAGATTATGATGCTATATATGTAAAAAATAAAATTTAGATATAAGAATTGTGTGGTCTATATGCAAATCCCAGCTTTTAAAAATTAATGCTGAGAATGTCTTTGTTTTTTCAGTTGACGCAAAGCCTTCAACTGAATGTTCCATTTTCAGTTCTTGATGCGTTGTAATAAAAGCTTAATTTTAGATATGTTCAGATGTGAATGAGACTAATAAACATAGATTTATAAATAAATGAGTAATAAATTCAGGGAGTTCCTGGAATATATGCTGTCATATATTGATGTGATTTATTCGATTTATTATTTTATAAAATGAGATTTCTCTTCAAAATAAAATTGAATAAAATGAACTTGATTAGAATCATTAATATCATAATCACACTTAAATAAGAAGACTCAATATAACTTAAAACCTTCTTTTTTTTTGTTTTTTTTTTTTGTGTGTTTATCAGTTGAATATAACTTAAATTGATTTGAACAATATTCTAGACCATTATCGATTCGAAGCTTTTTAATTCTTCTTCCAACCTGGTTTTCACCACAGTCTTCCATTCTTTAAAAGTATCAAATGCTTGATCCTTAGTCTAGAATAATCATCAATAATTGAAATAAAGTATCTAGCAACTCCTCTAGATTCCACCCTTGAAGGTCCCCATAAATCACTATGCACATAATCCAATTCCCTTAATTATGCATAGCTTTATAGAATTTTATCTTGCAACTCTTACCGAAATACAGCTTTCAGAACTCTACCTAGCTTCATCCCCTCAAAGTATATTCATTTACCAAGTTCAACCAATCCTCGGTTACTTATGTGACTGAGTCTTAAATTCCATAATATAATGCTATTGATTGCGTTGGAAATAGCATGAGCAGTTGATCCAATAGTTGTCTCACCATCTAAAACATATAAACCATTTCTCATTGAGCCTTTCATAATAGTTATGGCTCCTTTGGTGATTTTAATATTGCTACTATCTATCTTTACAATGGATCCGCCTGGATCTAACATTCCAACAGAGATTAAATTTCTCTTAAGGTCAGGAACACACCTCACTTTTTGTAGAGTTCGACAGTATTCATCAAACATCTTTATTATGATTGATCCTGAACCCAAAATCTTGCAAGCTTTGTTGCCATCGAGCAAGATTGTTCCTCCTTCCTACCTTTTGAAGTCATGAAATAATTCTTGATTTGAACTCATGTGAAAGGAACACTCAATCAAGAATCCATTCAATTCATGATGATTTGAAAACAACAAAACATCGATGATTCATATCCATCTAAATTTGCAACACGGATGCTTTTCCATCCACATAGTCATTGTTGTTTTGAACTTACCACTTTCTCTTCGTGAGCCAATTCTTCTTGAATTGTCCTTCTTTATGGCAATGAAAATATTTTCTTGTTACTTTTGATTTAGATCTTGATTTGTGGTCCTGATTCTGTTATTTCTTTGTTTAGATCTTCCCCTTGTATTGAGACTTTCTCCATTTCTTTCTTCTTTGTTTTCAAACTTTCTTTGTACTTCCTTGGACATAAAAGAAGATTTTACATCAATCATAATTAAAGTCTGCTTACCATATTAATGGATTAGAACCACTAATATCGCAATCACACTTAAATAAGATGACTCAATATAACTTAAAACCCTTTTTTTGTTTTTTGTGTGTTTATCGGTTGAATAGAGCAGAGAATCTGCAACTAATATTAACACAGAATTCCTTCGAAAGTGTCTACATTTCATAGGGAGTAAATAAAATGGAGTTAGTTTATTGAAGAAGATAAAGCACATACAATTTTTTTCAGTCACCATAGGTTGAGCTGAAGCTACCCCTAGTCTGTTGAGCATATTCAATAATCACCTTCCGGGCACAAGCATGATTAATGGGATACCTTTCTCAATTTCATTAATGTTATTGGAGAGAGAATCATTGATAAAACTTAGCAGTTGTTTGGTAGCTGGATTTGAGCAGAATTTAGCCTAAATCCTACCAGAAACAAAATTGACAACTCTAAATCCCATTTTCCCTCTATTTTACCTTCGATCCAAGATTAGTAATTCTCTGCATAGATTATTAACCCAACCCCCTCTTCTTCCCCATCTAGCAGCCATAAACAGCTAGTATTCCAGCAGAAATTTATAAAGAATCAGTAAAATCTCCGAGAAGGACACATTCAGATTACGCACTAGAAAGTTAAAGAAAACAGCAATTCGGAACATAAGGGAGAGGATCGATGGTGATTGTTAACGTACCTGAGAGGCGAGAGTGGAGAAGAAACGGAAGAGAGGAGATCAGAGAAACGACGACGAAGTAGAGAACAAATGGCTACGGTAAATTCAAGAGAGGAGTCGCGGTGTGACGGGACAAGAAAAATCGAGATGTGAAAACAGATTTTATCAGTTTTTATTGTTTTCGGAATCAAAAAAATAAATTTGTTTAAAAACTAACAAATCAAAATTAATTTTACATGCAGAACACACAATTCTCATACATTTACATATCTAATATTTAAAATTTAATATTTATAAAAATATTAATTTTTGTGTCTAAAAAATATATTTAACTTAAAAAATAATGATAATGTTATTTTTAATATAATAATAAAATTTTAGATACTATTTAAATAAATATAAAAGTTTAGATATTAAATTTATAAATATATAAAAATTATAAATATTCTAAAATAAAAACACTAAAGAAAATAATCAAATATTATTTTTTATTTTTTCTATTTTTGAAAAATAAAACATAACAGGGCTTTACTAAATCATGTATATTTAGAAATTTAATATTCATTCTAAAAAGGCAGCTATTAAATTCAAGTATTTGTACAAACTATAATCAAATAGTTATTTAATTTTATAATGAATTTTAATATTTTATTTTGACAAATGGAGATAAAAAGTAGACGAAAATGTAAATACATAAAATCTAATCAAATTTTAGTGAATTACAGGAGATTACAAATACGATTACCCAAAAAAAAAATATTTAAAACTACAAAAGAAGAAAATTGATCCGAGAACGGTTATCAAAACCCTCTCTCTCTCTCTCTCTCCGCTGGCTTGTATTCCTGAGCTGTAAAAAAAAAACATTCCACCTTTCTCTGCTTCTGTCTTGGTAGAGAAGAAGCCATGGGACGTGCTAAACAGGAGTTGAAGTACAGAGACGAATCTCGGACGCGAATCAGTACCTACAAGACCAAAATCAAAGACATAGAGAAGAAGGTTGAAGAGCTCTCTATCCGGGGTAGACGTCATCTGCGCCTCTTTCTCTCCAGATCTGAGAGCTTTCCACTACGGGCCGAAGAATCTCTCTGAATTCCATCTGCTTCATGGCTTTGATTCTCGCCTTGCAAGTGTTGATAATCGCCCGAACTTCTTCCTTGTATTTCACCTCTAATTTTGCACGGCCAACGGCTTCTTCTCCACAAATCAATACTGGAGAAACGACAGAGCGAGAACCCTAGCCAAAAAAGAGACGGAGAGAGAGAGAGAGAGAGAGAGACAGATGGGGATGCCACTTTGGATGGGCATTTAAGTAAGGTAGCCAGGTGTCCTTGGCGGATAACCGCTGGCATGTTTATATTTTAACCTTGTACAGTATAAAAATTACATTTATGGTCTTTATGACGATTTTTTAAATTAATTATTATAATATAATTAATTATATTTTATTTTCCGAAAATATGTTTAATATATTTATTATGCTTAACATTTTTTTGGGAAAAAAAATGAATACTTGATAAAATTAAATAACATTTAGTATATTTTAGTTATATTTGTTCGGCCAAAATAAATTGTGGTTAAAAATAAATATTTGATAAAATTAAAATGATATTTGTTTCATCAAACTGTTTAGTCATGAAATAAATGATTAATTAATGAAGTAAATTTCAAAGATGATTAAAGTAAATCGTTTTTGATAAAATGATTAAATTTCTATGAATAAAAAATTACTAAGTAATTAAAGAAAATGTGATTTAATATTTTTTTTTAATTGAATAATTCAAAATTTCATTTAGTAAACATTACTATGAAATCACAATTTTAAAATAATGAGTAATTTTGAAGGCTTAAAATTCTTTGAGTGTTTTTATATATATATATATATATATATATATCTATTTTTTATTAGCTTCCGCCTATGATTCATTATTTGATTTTTTTTTCTCTTACGTATCTATTTATGAGATAATGTCAGAGAAAAAGTACAATTTTGATTATGAAACAAGAAAAAAACATAATTTAAAGTTTTAATTATGAAATAAGAGAAAAAAATCAGGTTCAAATTTCATTAGAATATTTTAACTCAAATATAATCAAAATAATCTCTACAAAATTCAACTAATCAAACACATATAAATTTTAATATAACAAAATACTTGAATACTTGAAAAAAAAAATTAGAAATTTATATTGAGATTATTTGTTCTCTTTGTATCAACAAATATAGAGTTGAGATAATATATATTATTTGAAGAGACTAATCCAATCATGTCAATAAATATTTGACTTAGATTCTAAATTGACGAGAACTAATCTCTCATCACTGTAATTTAAAACTAATAATGATCATTTAATTGAAAAATTAAATGTCTTTCAAACTTGATATACTTATAATTAAAATAAACATCATCATAGACAAATTAAATGCCCGCACTTTCTCCTCCGGCCTTGGAGGCCTATCTTTCTATACATGAAATCTCCCTCCTTCACCTCTTCTTGGTGGCTCTCTTAGTTATTCTCACTCTTCCTCTCTTCATAAAGACCTCCATGCTTATGTCATTTTCTTTTCATTACCAGATGCAGGTATGGCTTCATTTTCTTCCTTCTCCTATCCCTCCAGCTCGCGCTTTGAAATTTTCTCTTCTTTTGATTTCCATTTGTTGCCCTTCGGCACCTCATTCTAGGCTGCTTTGGCTGAAGTGACTTCTCTTTCCAAACCCCCTTCTAGTGAGCCCCCTCCCTCAGCTTCTCTCAATCATAAGAGGTTGCTAACCTCCAATATCTCAACTTCTAGAGACCTATCGGTCAGCTTTATTTCGTAAAACGAAGATATGATGACTTTCTTGGATGAAGAGGTGGCTACTGGCTCCTTAGACTGGGAACTTTGCCTGATCGTTTATTCCATCGGTAAGAGACCCTATTATGAGGCCCTACTAAATCTCGTTAAATGGATCTGGTAGCTTAAAGGTACTATATTACTATTATTGCTTAACGAATGATTTTTCTTGATTAAATTTTGCAATGTTGAAGATTATGATATGGTATGGACGGGTGGACCATGATTCTTCTTTGGCAAGCCATTCATTATTCAAAATGAGTTCCCAATTTTAAACTAGATTAAAATTCTAAAATCTTCCTTCATGCTATTGGAGCTCAAATGACTTGTCTAAAATCACCAGTGAAATTGGGATTCCTTTAAACCTAGACTGACTTTTGCTAGAATTTGTGTTCAAATTGACAAGAATTCTCCATTGCCAGACAAAATTCCCATTGTAGTTAAGGGAATTCTCATCAATCTAAAAGTTCTTTATGACTAGAAACCCTTAAAGTGTGAAGGTTGTAACTCCTTATTTCACCTGCCCACATCACCCCACTAATCCTTCTACATCTACTTTCAAATAGCGATATATAGCTCGTAGCACTAGTAGAAAGCCTAGACAACCTAGGAAAGCTCAAAACTTTTCTTCCTCTATACCCAAGCATATTCCAACTAGCACTGATTTAACCCCTTATAGTCAATTGTTGTTGAGAATCAACCCCTTTACTCTACTCTTCTACTTCCCATGTGGAATTTGTCAAAGATGGACTCACATCCTCTCCTCCCAATAATTCTTATAATATTCATAGCTCAACCAATTCTTATGCTATTCACAACCATTTTGTTGTTCTTTTGATAGTAATTTGTCACTTCGTAAGCACGAAGAGCACTTATCAAACTTGTCTATCAAAGATTTCAACAATCTTCATGACAAGTGCCCCCCTAAAGCCCCAAAGAATAATAATTCAAAGAAATCTTTTTCTTCGAAAGATAAAAACCAAAGTACTTCCCAATCATAGCTGCTTGAAATGTGAGGGGCTTTCATGAGTTTGATCATATGCTCTGCTATAGAGAGCTTATTAATCATTATAAAAATGATTTTTTTTTACATTTTAGAATGTAAGACCTCTAGTTCTATTTTAGATGACATCTGGTTCATGCCTACTCATAAGCTTTTTAATGATGAGAAAAGCTTTCACAATTTTCAGTGCTCCTTTAATGGTCATATTTGGGTTAAATGAAATGTGGATTTCTTTCTTTTCCAACCTATTATGATAGTCTTTGTCCCATTCTATCCATATTCCAAGTAAAAGGAAAACTATTGAAACCAATATCCACAAGATTACAATCCAAAATCTTGTTAACAAACTCATCCATAGATTTTAAATTAGGTGACAAAACCCAAATTTTTCAACATGAGATAATATGATATTGAAATCACCTCCAGCTAACCAAGGGCCATAATAATTATTAGCAAATGAGTTTAATCCCGCTCATTAACAAAAAGAAGACTTGATTAAACTAAAATAGATTTTAATGGCTATTTGTTATTTTTGATGTTTTCGTAATCCCATAAAATATGTTATTAACTCTAGAGCAACTGCCATAAATCAAAGCTGCATAACATAAAGAATTATGAAATGATATACTAATATGTATAACTTGAGTGTAGTTACCAATAATATAGGTATTTAAATTATCTTTTCAAAAAATTCAAATTTTCTAAAACATATTATCAAAAAATATTATGAAATTCAAATAGTCCACAAATATGAGGCAATTTATTATTGGTGAGAAATGATTTAGAGATACATAAAAGAAACATTAGAAATTAGACATACATTTTTTAACCTAGTATGAGCTGAAGGACAACTTATCCCCTAATATTCCAAACAAGAGCATTAAACATTATTGAAAAGATGATGAACCCAAAGCTTTAGTAACTCTACTAGGATTAGGAGGTAGAGTATATTTAAATTTGTTTTTCTTTTTGTAAACTATTTTGAAATCATCATCAATATGGGTCATCACCAACTGAAAGAGAGCGAGATAAAATATTAGTACACACATAAAAAGTTATACTATTATTATTATTACCCACTTCACCTTCTTCAAATCTCCATTGAGACATTATCCGTATTATCTTTAAGAAATAAAGTGAGTCAAGGCATGAAATAGGTAAGTTCACAACAAGTTCAATACCATTGGAATCTTCCAATTCCTACATTATAGGAGGATTGATTTCCATGGAATAATTATCATGACCTTTATTAAGAAGTTCCTCTCATTCCGTATTAGAAGAATCGAGAATATTATGTTGACCTTCTTATTGTAACATAGAAGATGACAGGATATAGTTTGGGTTAATATGATGACTTACAAGTTCAAGATTATTCAAATCTTGAAGATTTGATTCATTTTGAACATGTTTAAGGTTCATATCCTGAGTTTGATCTTCCTTGTTAGCCACCTACTTAGCAATCTCATTAATGGAAGAATTACCATCAACAAAGTTATCTTCAACATCAAACACATTAGGCTTATTAATAAATAAAGAGGAATTATTAGTTTTCAGAGCTATATCATTAGTATTAGGTTTAGTATTCACTTGCTTCAAATGTGGATGTAATATAAAACATTCACTATTAGTATGAACATGAATTTTGCAATGATTACAAAAAAATAGCAATTTTTTCAAATTCTATTTTCTAAAAATAATCATTCTTTTCAAATCAAATCCAATGCTTTTTTGAAACATCAATTTCAATTAGAATGTAGACAATAGTAGGACAAGAACTCAATATTGTAGCTTGATTGCTGTGAAATGATTGACTAAGAACATATGCAACTGCAAAAAGAATTTGGTGATTAATGAGATGCGACCTCATGTTAAAAAATAAAACCCACATAGGGAATATAAAATATTCTTCTTTAATATCAAAATGAGAAGACCATTTGAGAATTCTCATCTGATAATTACATTATCATATGATCTTCAAGTAAAGATCCTACTATAATTAAGAATATTTGAGAGTTGAATCAAAACATGACTATTAAGAAGACCCACATTAAAAGAACTGGAAAGTTTATGTTAAAGAAAAAGATCAAATATCTTTCATCAACGGACACCTCAATAAAAACTTATCAATAAGAGTAAATTCAAAAGGAGCTGCTAATTTTTTAACTTCTTCATCCATTAAAAAGAATCACAAGTTTACCTCTAAGAAAATGAGAATTCAAGGTTAAGCGCATTACAATATGACCTAGAATTATCAGCCGAAGCTTATTTAAAAGACCTCATAGCCGAGGCCACATCATCCCGAGATCAATTTTGCAAAGGAAAAGTAAGATCCTCTGAGGGTAGGATGATTTTGCCCATTGATTAGGGCAACTATCGTCTTTTGCCCTAGGAGAAAGACTCACCACTAGATTAAAAAGGCCATCACCGGCCTTAGGCCTCAAATAAAACCAAAATCTTTTAAATATAGAGAGATATTAGAGAAAATTTAGGTGGAAGGAGCATCAGAAGAAGAGAAAATATCACCACAGGAAGCGACTCCAAGAAACCATGGACTCTACAAGGGACTTTCTAATGTAATAATACTAATAATAATATAACAATAACAATAATAATAATAATAATAATAATAATAATAATAATAATAATAATAATAATAATAATAATAATAATAATAATAATAATAATAATAATAATAATAATAATAATAATAGTAATAATAATGCATGCCAATGCTTGGCTATCAATAATGTTTCATTAAATCTATTTATTCATTTTTATCATGTTATCAATTTGTTCATAATTATGCTTACTACTCTTGGTATGTAATCAATTATAATAATGCAGTTTGATATCATTCCTTATTGATTAGGAGAATTGCTATGAATATTTAACTTCCTTATTTGTGTGAGTTCTCATATGCAAATATATAGCCTAAAAACTAAAATTAATTTAGCCAAAATAACTTTTGCTATTTGGATATAGGTTGTTTTTTTTCATAAGAACTTATTGAAACCTTTGTACTAATAGGAGGCTGTATTGGGTAAAGAATGTCAGGCCCTAGTGAGGAAAAGGCAAAACAGGTGATCGCCAATTCAAAGTACATTACTATAAAGATAAAGAACCAGCATGGGAATGAACATAATTATAAGATCAAACGTACTGCCATGCTCTACAAGCTCATGAAGGTGAAGGATCAATCAAGATGTAAATGTCATGGTCTTTCTCTTTGATGGTCGTAACATTTCTAGTGACCTAACACCAAATGATTTATAGATGAAAGATGGAGATGAAATTGATGCTATGCTCCACCAAACTGGTGGAAGCTTAATAAACTACGATTAGGGCATGGAAACGGCACATTAAATTATTAAACTTTTATTTTTTTACTTCTTAGTTATAATTAATCATTGTATTAATTTATGTTAAGTCCAAAAAAGTGTACTCTTTTCTTTGAATCAATGTTTGTTTATTATTTGAATGATTATTGAAACTAAATTACCTCCTTTAAGTTGATAAAAAAGCTTGTTAGTTGAGAAAATTTGTTGCGCAAGTTGAAATGAAGGAAGAAGAATCTCTTCTCTGTTTGTTGGAAGAGATGGAAATAAGAAGCTTTAGGGTTAGACATAAGGGAAGAAGGAAGAAGAATCTTCTATTCTGTGATTTTCATGGTTTCTATCTTCTGGTAAAATATCATTGCGGTATCAACACAAACTCCAGACTTTTCCTTTAGTATTTAAAATTATATACAACCTCTAATATTAGAAAATTTTTATTAATATAATTAACAGCATACAGTGAACTAATATTAATAAAAATAATCTAAACAAAAATATTTGTAATCGTTTCTCTAATAAATTTTATAATAATGAAAAAATTGGCTAAAATATATTTATAAAGATGGAATTTTTACTAATTTTCGTTCACAGTGGCATAAAATGAATTTTTAAAAATATTGTACAAATTTCTTACAAAAAGATCATACTGTTATTATGAAATTCCAAAAAAATAAATAAATTTGTACACAAATAAAATTTAACTGCTGGCATGTTTGTATTTTAAACCTTATACAGTTTAAAAAATTACAACTATGCCGCATAATGACGATTTTTTAAATGGAATATTATAATGTAATTAATTATATTTTTATTTTCCAAAAATAGGTTTAATTTATTTCAATATGATTAACTTTTTTATTTTTTTGGAAAAAAATGAATATTTGATAAATTTTAATGGCATTTAGTATATTTACTTATATTTGTTCGGCCAAAATAAGTTCAGATTAAAATTAAATATTTGATAAAATTAAAATGATATATTTTTTTATCAAACTGTTTATTCATGGAATAAATGGTTAATTAATGAAGAGAATTTCAAATATGATTAAGGTAAAATAGTTTTTGATCAAATGATTAAATATCTATGAATCAAAGTTACTGAATGTTTAAAGAAAATGTGATTTAATATTTATTATTTTATTATTATTATTTTTTTTTTCGACATAAACTATCCTACTTGTCAATTTTAGAAGGCATCACACCAAAAAATAACAACATTTATTATCACAAGACAAAAATGCTTATGAGGAAATAATGTGGGAGAAAAAGGAAGTTTGCGAAATTAAATTAAATTTTATTAATAAAAATAAAAATCATAAAAAATCAACTTCTCAGCATCATGAAATTAAATTAAATTTTATATCTTTTAAAGAATTATTTAATAAATGATTTATTTTAGGGAAATTTTGGTGATGCAACATCCGACGGAGTTGCAAATTATCACCTTTGACTTGACTTAAAAAAATTATATTTAAATAAAAAAGTCAAATATATATATATATATATATATATATATATATATATATATATATATATATCGTTTATAACATACCTACAAATGAGCTACAGCATATATAAGCACTGAAATTCATAATTCATGTTTGATCAACAAATGTATATATAATATATCATTAATAATTTTGGAATAAATAATGAAGATAAAAATAACAATATTAAAAAAAACATGTTGACTTTTATTTAAGCGCAAAACATTTGAATTGACTAGTTACTAAAAAAATTATATTCAAGTCAAACCTAAATTTGACTAAAATTGAAATTGTAATTGTCATATGTGAAGATGATTATACGTAAAATAATTTAATATTTAGTTGACTGAAAGATTATTTTAAAATCACTATTTGTAAAATATATAAAATTTTAACTTATATGATTCATTTAAATAAATAAATAAATAATGTGAACATTTTCAACAATTTCCTATTACAAATCTAGCAATTTTAAATTTGATTTAACTGATAATCCTCAGATTGAAGCATTTTAAAATTTAAATTTTTATTATTTTTTGTGAAAGAAGTGTTTTTTTTATCTATTTTTAAAGATGAAAAAAATTATATGATAAAAAGGATATATATATATATATATATATATATATATATATATATATATATATATATATATATATATATATATATATATATATTGTATCTGAAAATAATGTAGAATAAAACTTATGCCTTAAATTGAAGATCCAAAGACAGAATATTTGAAGAATAAGAAACTCAAGATTTTTATATAAAAAACCACAGTATATATATGTTATGCTAAAATCAAATAGAATAAAACTTTACGCCTTATGTAAATCCAACACAAATATTTGAAGAGAGAAACTCCAAGATTTTTATGTGGAAATACCACGAGGCCTTGTCCAGTAAAAATGTTCCACTATATATAAGTTTTGGAGTACAAAGTTTAAGTTTTCCCGATAACGGAATTACAAAGTTGTATTTAAGAAAGCTTGACACGAAGTCAGAATCGACAACATGCATGCGTGGTATAACTATGCTGAATAACAATAAAATGTGAATGACAACGCCTGATGATCTAACTATTGGGGTGGTAGCAGTGGTGATGATGACGGCCGGGCGACCAACAATAATGTCGAATGCCGACGTTGGCAGCGATGACTGCGACTGAAGCGGATTGGCACGCAATGTGGCGGGCGGTTGACGGTAGTGGTCGGCGGCGGTGACCAATAGTGGTTGTCGATGATGACAAGGGACAGCAGTGGTGGCCGACGGTGGTGGTTGGTGGCGGTGACCAACGGCGGTGGTCTATAGCAGGCGATGGTGGCACAGGGGACCGGCGGCTCGGCGGTGACCAATGGTGATCACGAATTTGGTGGCGGCGGCTAATGATGATCGATGGCGGGGTAATGACGGATGGCGGCGGGTGGTGGTGACCATCGACTATGGCACGACATGCTTGAGGTTCTTCAAGCCTCGAGCTCTATCTTCTCTTTAGCTTGGCCTCCCCTCATGTGAAGAATGAGAGGCTATTATAGATTATGAGAGCGACACCTCTATAAATACAGGCAAAATCCAAACCACTCCATCGGACGGCTCAAAATGATTTCTTCGATCATCTGATATATCTTAAGTATTTGAATGCTTAAATGAAGTCAGAATTAGGAGAACATGCTAGTTAGATTTGGCTCGTCAAGACACTCGATTTGATTATAAACACTCTATATTTAGGAGCCGACTGATATCGCAAAGTTTCCAATTATATTTTGAACGCTTAATCTAGTTAGTCTTGACTCATAATCAGATTTCTTTCGATATCAAGATTCATGTTCGACTAGTAGAATTTTTAGTGTCATATCATTTGGCCCCCTATTTTTGGATGACATTAATTATTTCATCCAAAATATATTAAATTTTTTTAAATAAAATAACTCTACTTATTATTACGATTTGTAATTACATATGTTAGATGTATTAATTTATTTATTAACTAATCAATTATTAATGTTTATTTATTTGATTATTAATTATTAATTTATTTATTAACTAATTACATATATTTATTTATATATATCGATTTAGTCTTGAAAGAGAGAGATTTTTTTAATTAAAATTATAAAGAGGAGAGAGATTTTTTAATTAAATGGCTAGCAAACATCACCCATAATGAGGAGAGAGGTTTTTAAATAATGGCTAGTAAACGTGAGCCATAATGAGCAGAGAGAGTTTTTTAAATTAAATTGGTAAACGCCACTCATAATGAGGAGAGAGATTTTTTAATTTATTCCTTTTACCCTATAGTGGATCTACAACCCACCCCTTTTAGGGTCAAGTAAGGAGACACAATTTTCTCCCATATGCTCTAGTGTTCTTCTCAATGGATGAGAAATTATCTAACAAAAATTGGGGCTAAAGGTAAAATTTTTTTGTCATGAAGCTCGACCTTCTTCAAAAAAGGCCATTTATTTTGTTGATCAAGACCCATAGTTTATGATGAGGCTCCAATTTTCCCTCGAAAGAGGCATCAATTGTCCTCGTCGAACCGACTGGATTTGGAGGTGATCAAGGCCCGTAATTTATACGGCGATGCTCTGATTTTCTCTCGAAAGAGGTGTCAAAATTCCTCATCGGACCGACCGAGTATGGAGGCGATCAAAGCCCGTAGTCCATACGGCGAAGCTCCGGTTTTCCCTCGAAAGAGGCGTCAACTGTCCTCATCGGACCGACCGGGTTTGGAGGCGATCAAAACTCATAGTTCATACGACGAGGCTCCGATTTTTTCTCAAAAGAGGCATCAACTGTCCTCGTCGAACCGACCGGGTTTGAAGGCGATCAAGGCCCATAGTTCATACGGCGAGGCTCCAGTTTTCCCTCGAAAGAGGCATCAATTGTCATCGTCGGATTGACTAGGTTCGGAGGCGATCAATGCTCGTAGTTCATATGACAAGGCTCTGGTTTTCCCTCGAAAGGAGCGTCAACTGTTCTCGTTAGACTGACCGGGTTCGGAGGTGATCAAGGCCCGTAGTTCATATGATGAGGCTCCAGTTTTTACTTGAAAGATGTGCCAACTGTCCTTGTAGGACCGACCGGGTTTGGAGGCGATCAAGCTTCGATTTTCTCTCGAAAGAGGCGTCAATTGTCCTCGTCACCGACCGGTTTGAAGGCAATCAAGGCCCGCAGTTCATATAGCGAGGCTCCGATTTTTTCTCGAAAGAGGTGTCAACTGTCCTCGTCAGACCGACCGAGTTTGGAGGTGCTTAAAACTCGTATTTTATAAAAAATTAATTTTCTTGAAACTCTAATAGTTGACAACTACTAATGTGGTGGGGAAGCATTGATTAGGAACCTTTCCTTAGAAAACTCAAAAATTATGGCAGATAATTTTAGAGTGTTATTCTTCATGATGTTACTTGATGTTTTTGTATGGAAGGGGTAGAAATGAATCCATTGAGTATTTTTGACCCATCTGAGGTTATTTATCAAAGTGTTACTTGATGACATTAACCTGTAGTATTTTCTAGATCATAGATGAGATGAGAGCTATAAATAGCACTTATTCCTCATTTGTAACTATCCAAAATCCAAGAACCATCTAAGAAGACGGGTATAAGCTTTATAATTTTGGTACTTACTAGACATTTCTCTAGTGTGTGTGAGTCAAAAGCATCGAAGGTGACTTAAGAAAAGTCTGTGATAATTAGCTATCATTAGATGATGCAGATAACTTAATATTCTATTAATTACTAATAGATATCATATGCCAACCAAAATTGTTCATCGTTCTATAATTAATGTAATGTGTTTGAACTAATCTTTGCCAAATTTGAGCAACCTTCTAGAAAAGAAAATATAAATTTTACAATAATAAAATCAACATATATTATATGGTATAGTTTCAAAGAATGACTTTATATATATATATATATATATATATATATATATATATATATATATATATATATATATATATATATATATATATATATATATGATATTGCATCAACATTAATTTTAGAATAAATAATAAAGACAAGAATCACAAGATCAAAATATATAATGCGCCTTCTATGTTGAGTAATGAAAAAATTTGATTCAATTCCAACTTAAATTTGACTAAACATTTAAATTGTTGAAGTGAGGTGACTACATAAAAATAATTTAATTTTTTGTTGACTAAATTATTATTTTAAACTCATTATGCAGATTTCAACTTCATTTAAATAAATAAAAAATATAAATATTTTGTAAACATTCATTACAAATGAAACTATTTTAAATTTTGATCGTATTGATGCCCATAATAGTATGCCATTATTGTAATCACTGAAATTAAAAGAAATCTTTACCTTCGATAACAATCTACATTTACCTCTCATAGATAACACACACACACACACACAATATATATATATATATATATATATATATATATATATATATATATATATATATATATATATATATAAGATATATATATATATATATATATATATATATATATATATAAACTATGAAATAATTAATTAAGACATATATATTATTATTAGTCTCTCTCTCTCTCTCTCTCTTTCTGTGTTGGGTTGTGTTCCTACGCTGTAAATAACTCATTAATCTTTCTCTGCTTTTGGCTTGGTGGAGAATAAATCATGGGACATACAAGACTGGAGAAGAAGAACAGAGATGAATCACGGTCAAGAATCAGCGTCTACAAGATCAGAATCAAATGCGTGGAGAAGAAGGCTGAAGAGTTGTCTATCTTATGTGGTCTGATCTCAAGGGTTCATGAAGTTTTAGTTATGATTAGTTTTAATAGAAGATATTCAGTAATGAACTATTTTTTGTTAAAATTTATGAATTGCTTTATGTTTTCTAGTGTTCTTTGGAATTAAGCAATATGATTTGAACCACAAAAAATACACCTTGACCTAAAATATGATTGTTTTGTTTTTCAATTTCTTAAAAAAAAAAAGCGAAATGAAAAAAAAATTATTTCAATAAATAAATTAAAGAAACACCTTATTATTTCACTCTCGCCTTCTCATAAAATAAAAATAAAAAATAAAAAAACCTAACTTCATAGAATTTCAGAGAGATTGAGAGAAAACAACAAATTTCAGTGACAAAGCTCCCTGTACAGCTTACAATGAGATAGTGTTAAAAGAAAACACTGATCGTTACCAAACAAGATAGATAAAGCAAACACAAAAGAACACAAGATTTATGTGGACTGCAAATGGAAAAAATCAAGAGAGTGCCGGAGCGAAAAAAAACTTCACTATCAAAAGAAGGTTGTTGGCAATAACACCGAATATAAAATCCCTTGCAATGCTCATAATACAAACATTCCCAAATCTCTCACCTCTCTCTCAGAACCCCTTGCTTGCTTATTTTTCTCTTATCAAACTCATGGCATATATGGGGTATTTATAGAGTTAGAAGAATGATGTATTTGACAGTAAATATATTTGACAATAATTATATTTGGTAGCAAACATAGTTAGTAGTGGATATATTCAACAAAGATATTAAACAACAAATATATTTCAAAACAAATATTTTTAGTAGAAAATTTCAATGCATTATTTTACAAATCTTCACTTTGGCTTAAAATTATCACAAATACGAAGCTTTAAATTGCACTCTACTCTCCAAAGTCCCTTAGGGCTCATCTGCATCGAACACCGATCGAGTCCAATCAATGCTTGAACTTGGTCACTAAAAGAGGCTTTGTCAACCTGTCGGTGGGATTCTCCAATGTGTTGATTTTTTTCTACTGTAAATTACCTGAGTGATGATATCTCAAATGAAGTGAAACTGGATGTCGATGTGTTTGGTCCGCTCGTGGTACATTTGATATTTGGTTAGATTAATAGAACTTTGACTATCACAAAAGACAGTCATCTTTATAGACTTCCCATTGAGATCTCCATATAAGCCTCTCAACCAAATAACTTCTTTGATAGCGTTAGAAATGGTCATATATTCTACTTCAGTTGTAAATAGAGCCACTGTGTGCTATAAAGGCGGCCTCCAATTGATTGAGCAACCTCTCATAGTGAATACAAATCTTGCCCTAAAGTGAATACAAATCCCATAGTAGACCTTCTTCGATATAAGTCACCAGCATAATCGAAGTCTACAAACCCGACAGGCTATGATTTGGAGGCGCCAAATGTCAAGCATGTATCTATGGTATAGCGAGATATCTCAGAATCAACTTAATAGAATCTCAATGTTGCTTTCCTGGATTTACCATGTATCTACTCACAATGCTCACCAACTAAGTCTGAGAAAGTGCATACCATGGCATACATTAAGCTGCTGATGACACTAGCATCTAGAACATGCTCCAAGTATTCCTTCTCAACATCTATAGTTTGAGACATTTATGTTGATAATCTAAAGTGTGTAGCCATTGGAGTGAAGACATCTTTTGCATTTTTTATTTTATACCTCTACAACACCTTCTAGACATTGGCTAATTAAGAAAGATGCAAAAGCCCTTCTCATCTCAATCAACAAATCTTCATCCCAAGTATCTTTCTTGTCGCACCTAATTTTTTAACTTCAAATTCAGATCTAAGAATATATTTTAGTTTCTGGACTTTAGATTTCTCCTTAGTAGAAATCAGCATGTCATCCACATATAGCAAAAGATATACAAATAATGTATTTGACAGCTTTCTCAAATACACACAACTATTAAAGCTGCTTCTAGTAAAACCAATACTAATCATGAATTCATCAAACCTCTTATACCACTAGCACGGGGATTGCTTTAGCCTATACAATTAATTCTTTAATCTATAGACATAATCCTCTTTTTTTCCCACAACAAAGCCCTCAAGCTAGATCATCCAGATTTCTTTTTCTACCGCATCATGCAGAAAGATGTTACATGTAACTGCTCAAGCTCCAAACCATGAGTTATAATGAGTTCAAGAAATACACGAATAGATGTGTGCTTCACAACTAGAGAGAAGACATCAGTGAAGTCAACATGTGAAATTTGACTAAATCCCTTCACTAATAATCGAGTTTTGAACCTTAGTTCTTCATTTTCTGATGCACCATCCTTTTTCTTGAACACCCACTTGCACAAGATGGCCTTCTTTTCTTTTGGGAGTCATGTGAGTTCCTAAGTATGATTCTTATGTAATGACTATATCTCATCCTACATAGCTATAAGCCACTTTATAAAGTCTGTATTGGATACTGCATCATCATATGAGCATGGCTCAACAAAAGTCTCCTCTACAACGCTCAATGCATATGGAACCAAATCTGCTTCACACTATCACTTAGGAGGACAAATCACTCTTCTCTCTCTATCCCTGACCAAAGAATAAGAAGGTGCAACAGTAGGAGTTTCTTCCCCAATACTTGTCTGCCGAGGTGATGTTGTAGAAGTGGAATGCTCCACCTCAATTTGAGTGCTCTTTAACATAATTAATCCATCTCAATTAGGACTAGAAGGTCGTGACATTAGTTAATGTAGTAGAGATTTTTCATCAAACACAACATCTCTGCTTACAACGATTTTGAAATTTTTATGACTCAAGAGTCTATAACCCTTTACGTCGTTTTGTATATCATATCCCAAGAATATATACTTATTTGATCTAGAATCTAACTTTTCATCCTAGACATGAGCATAAGCTGTACAACAAAAAAAATCAAGTTAGAATAATTAGGAGGGCTACTAAACCATACCTATTTTGGACACTTCAAGTCAATAGTAGCAAGAGGGGAATGGTTGATTAGATAGCATGCAATAGAAGCAGCTTCAGCCCAAAAACTCTTATCTAAAATGGCTAAAAAAACATACAACGGGTTCTTTCCAGAATGGTATGACTGTACCTCTTAATAACATCATTTTATTGTGGGGTCATAGCACATGTGTGGTGGTGAGTGATGTCTTCTAAATGATAAAAACTATTAAACTATCACAAGCAAAACTCTAATCCATTATCTATCCTGAGGTACTTGATTTGTCATCCAGTCTATTTTTCAATCATGGTCTTCCACTACTTGAAGACTCCAAATACATCAATTTTTTCTTTAATAAATGGTCAAACCTTCATAGAGTAATCATCAATAAATATCAACATGTATCTTACACCTCCACGGGATGGTTCTCTCAATGGTCCCCATAGATCGAAGTGGATCTAGTCAAGTTGTCTTTTATTTTTATGGAAAACACTAATAAATGAGACTATTTTTTAATTTCCCAAAATACACAGTTCACAGAACTCTAAAGTGTTAATGTGTTGACCACATAATTGATCTCATTTGCTTAACATATTAAGATCTTTCTCACTCATATGACCTAACCTTAAATGTCATAATCTAGTAACATCAATATCTGACATGTAGGTTGAAATTGTTGTTGAACTTGTAACAATAGAACCTTCCAAAGCATAGACAATTCCTTTAGTCTTTTGACCTCTCATCACCATAAGTGCTCTTTTGGAAACTTATATGGCTCCACCTTCACCAGTGTATCTCAAACCCTTGTCATGAATGGTATTAAGGAAGATCAAATTTTTCTTCAATTTTGGGACATGCCTGACTTCAGAGAGTGTCGTGATTGTGCCATCGTATATTTAAAATTTCATTGAGCTAATAACAACTATAGGACATGAGAAATCATTCTCCATCAACACAACTTCACCTTCAACTGATTGATAGGTGAAGAAATACTGCCTATTAAGAGTCATGTGAAATGTTCAGTCAGAGTCCATGATTTATTCAAATGAAGTACTATGCTAGTCCTCAGACACCAAGAAAATGATGCCTTCATCATCTTCTCGTACGATGCTTTTCTGACCTTATTGTTCCTGCTTCTCATGATCATGCTTTTTTGAAGATCCTTTATTTATCAATTTTGGGCTGGCAATCATCTTTCCAATGCCCCTTCTTTTTGCAATAAAGCAAGCAACATCCTTTCCTCTAAGCTTTGACCTAGCAAAAGACTTTAAATGATGTGATTCCTTTTCATATCTTTCTATGGTGAGCAAGCTATCACCATTACTAGTGGATTTAGAAAGTTGATCCTTCTTGAGCAGATCCTTGGATAATAAGGCTTTGCTAACATCCTCTTGACAAATTAGCTCTCTTCCATACAATATGGAGTCACGAAAGTTCTAATAAGAAGGTGGAAAAACCATAACAATAATAAAGCTAAGTCTTCATCATCGTATTTTACCTCGATCATATCTAAGTCAGTGATGATGCTTTTAAACTCAACACTGTAAGTCTTTATATCTGATCCTTCTATTATGCGGTGAAAGTATAACCTCTACTTCAAGTACAATTTTGTTATGAGACTCTTCCCAATGCATATAGACTCTAGTTTTTGTCATAGATCAGCTATGATGTTCTCCTTCAAATAGTCATGTAAGATCTCATCTGACAAATGTAGATAGATCTTATATTTTGTCATATTATCCATTTGAATATTTTCTTCAGTAGATAATTTTTTTGACATGTGATCAATGCAGTGCAAAGTGACTTCTAGATCTAACTAAGTTAATATATCTCTTATCTTGATTTACCACAAAGCATGACGAGTAGACCGTTCTAGCTTCTTGATGTTGTACTTCATAGTGGCCATCACTAAAGAAATAAGAGGTAATGCTGCAATCGATTTTGCAAACATAATTGATGATAAGCTAGATCAATTTTATAAGCGACGATTGTGGCAAAAGCAAAGATGAAACCATATGCTCTGTTATCACTTGTTAAAGAAAATATTAATCATCACAAAATAAGATTAATCTAGCAAACACAGAGAATACAAGATTTACATGAAAACCCCGTAAAAGGGAAAAGCCATGGGAGAACTGAAGTGAAAAAAAAAACTTCACTAACAAAAGAAGGCGATCAATGATAACATCAAATATAAAACCCTTTACAATGCTCACATATAGTTATTGAAGCGATTTTTCAGATGGTGGATGACTTTCAAATTGGGAGAAGGTGAAGAGGATGTTGACACGACGACACGAAAGCTCTTCAACCCTCTTCTTTTCGATTCTCGTCTTATAGGTGTTGGTTCTCGCCAAAGCATCTTTCATGTACTTCAGCCCTAGTTTTCAAGGCCCATGGCTTTTTCTCTAATAAGAAGAGAGGGAGAGAGAGAGAGAGAGTGTGTGTGTCTGTGAATGGAATTATAGGAAAAATAATTGTGAGGAAGAAATGAGACCTTCTTTCCTGCCTTCCGTAAATAAAATAACCGCTACCTTTTAATTTGACACTTTTATCTTGAATTGGGATTTACATAAATATCATAAAATTTTATATATATTTAATATTTTAATTTTAATTTTATATATTTAACATCAAAATATTAAATAGCATCACTCACTTAAAAAAAAGGGAGGTTTACATGTATATAACACTCAAGATATTAAAATTTATATATTTAACACCTGAACTTATCTATTTACAAATATGACATCCTAATCTTCTTTATACAACAAAATCATCATTTTTGTTAACGGTATAAATGGATTGTCGATGAGAAGTTGATAAGGAGCTCGTTGATAGCCTCTGATGCTCCATTATCGTCGATGTCGAAGTCTTCGACATTCCTAATGAGAGTTTGTATTAACTATCGATGATCTTGCAAGGCAAGAATCCGCCATCCTAAGAATGTCGATCAAGATCACCTCCACATCATGGAAGCTCAACCGGTACTTATGGAAACAATTTCATGCGTTCTTAAAGAAAGTGAAGAATTGTGGAACAAGTAATTTTTTTTTTGGGATCATTTGAGCTATTTTCATAACAAACTCACGCACTCATGCATTCTCCAAGATTCAAACTCGGGATCTCCGAGAACGAAGTAAGGCCTCAACCAATTGGTTCAGATGAATAACACATGGAATAGGTAATTTATGCCTGCGCCATTAGTATCTTATTTTTCATGATTTAAGTTTTAAATAAGCATTGTTGAAAGGAGATTTGTTCTTTTTTTTTTAACTCTCTATCAACAATTTTTTTATTTTTGAGTCTATTTTCGGCTATATAGTGGGATTAAGGCTTGTTGTTTTATAGTCTATTTTCGGCTACTAAAAAAACTATTTTTTGAATAAGAAATTTTTCTAATGAAATAATTTTTCTCAAATTTAAATTGATGTTGAACTTTGATGTGGTATCCTCATGCCTAACTAATAGATCGCATGGTTTATATGCTTTTATAAAGATATTATAAATAAGTGATGTATGACATGGTATACATGTTCACTTTTCTGAAACATTTATCATCACTTTTGCTGGAACCAATCTCGCTCGTGAGGGGGAAATATTCCGAGTCCGCACGTAGGTTTACGCGGCGGACTCCAATCGGATAACGACGCTGCGGCAATGTGATATATTGAATAAACGGCGCCAAAAAAATGACGCCTAAGACAAACGACGCTATTTTCTCGGTTTTACCCCCGACCAACCGCTGGGAATGAGTATATGCGCAGGAGAAATTTAAAAGAAATAAATATCTTCATTTGGGCAGTGGCTGTATTTTTTTATTTGCAGACTGAGCTGAGAGTATTACGAAAGAGCTATGAAGAAGGAGAATGAATCTGAAAATGGAGGCGTTGAGAAAATAGCTGATGATGTCGTAAATAAAAATGGATCGGTAATCTTTTTAAGGAGTTGTATATGTAAAATGACAGCGATAGTTTGTAATTTATTTATTTAAGTTAGATTTCCACATGTTGGAGTTCTTTCTAGCAGGACTTTGCATGTGCAGTGAACTGCTGGTACTCTGTAATCTGACCAGTTTCATATTTATTTTTCATGATTTTTTGGTCTGTTCGGAGAAAACATATTTAGTGTAATCCTTCAGGAGGAAATTGGTGGCTGTTTGATTAATTTTTTAGTGCTTATTTACATATATACTCTCTATACTATCTTTCGAGTATAGACGATTTTTTTCCAGTTTTGTTTCACTTTCTATAGCCTGGTTGTTCAGATCATGGTAACTAAATCCCAATCGAAGCAATGAGGTAAGGTGGTCGCTCATGAATTTTAGAGATTGTATTTGTACTCACTCTCACTCTGTCCTCTGCACTTCTCGCACTTCTATACCTTGTACCTCTGTATCTTTGTTTCCTCATCTCTGCATTCTCTCAGATCGCCTCACACTCTATTGTATTAAATTACCATGCTTCTATACCTCTATACCTAGACTGTCGTATACTTCTCGCATTCCCCTTCAGATCTCTATACCCTTCTCAGACCTATATACCTCATATCCTAATGAATCTAGAATTTCTCGTATCTTCTATACTCTCTGACTCTC
This sequence comes from Cymbidium sinense, assembly GCA_021442155.1. Lineage (NCBI taxonomy): Eukaryota > Viridiplantae > Streptophyta > Magnoliopsida > Asparagales > Orchidaceae > Cymbidium > Cymbidium sinense. The sequence goes on along the minus strand of CM038231.1, from coordinate 84,093,740 downwards.
TCTATACCCCACTCCTCAGTTCCCATGATGATTTTGTCCAGCTTTAGGTTCATTTTGTAGTGCTGTTCTATCATGGTAATAAAATTTAATGGTTGCAATTTGGTGGTCGCTTGAACATTTTTGTATTTCTCTGGACTAACTGTATTCTCCTCTATGCTCTCAGACTCTCTGTCTCAGACTCTCTTTTATCCTGAACTGCAGACTCTATGTTTTCGCATGAATGTGGTGAATGAGCAATGCGATGAAGTTGTTTTACCTAATGACCCAAATTTGGGGAATCAGTACCTGCCAGGTATACGAAACCGCTTATGCACTGCATCAGATTATGCGATTATGCACATCAAACTCAAGCTGCTAGAAAAGACCATACAAGTTATTGGCCAAACTTCTAAGAAATTGAAATCGAAAAGATTTTTTTGAAAAGCAGTCGAAAACTTAATCCAAAACCATATAATAAAAATTCCGTAAAACCGATACAGGAATGGTTGTCCACATGATTCATTCCCGTGGATTTGAGGGAATTGGCCTTAAAAAATATATGAGAGCCATAATCATTCATTGGCAAAGACCGGTGATCTGTGATCTTAGATCACATGCATTATCATTGATGGCATCGAAGAGGCGACAGAGGAACATTAGGTAAGACGCTCCGTTATCTAACCGAGGAAGTTGTGGGTAAAGAATATTGGATTCACAAAAGAGATGCTTTCAATTTCATCCGAAAGAAGGTCATGGATTGTAAGTGGTGATAGCAACGAATTAATACATGTTTTCAAGGAAAGACAAGCAATGGACGAGATATTTGCATGGGATGTTGTTGATCGCCTGATTGCTTGGTGAGTTTTTTTGGAGCAATGGTATGTCTAGGGTTGAATTTGATTTTTTGGGGATGTGATAATTTTGATACTACCTATCACTCAATAAATATAATCTGCGTTCCACTCGTTGGAGTGAATCATCATGGCAAAACGCCTTATTCGAGTAGCCTTTTGAAGAGACCATCGAGTCATTCACAAGGTTATTCCAGACATTTCTTCGGTTGATGGGTGGCAGGCATCCTATAACGATATTTACTGATCAAGATCAGGCTATGGCGAGAGCTATCGAGAATGTACTACAGCATACGCGTCATAGGTTGTGCCAACGGCATATCTCAAAGAAAGCCCCCTCCAAGGTCCATTGCTTTAGTAGCAACAAGAGAGTTCAAGGGCTATTCTATACATGCATGAGCAAATGTGACACAGAGGATGAGTTTGAGGATGGTCCGTACGCTGCTAGAAAGGCAATTTGCATGATCATGCTATCTGAACTTTACAAAATTAGTGAAATGGTCCACCGCATTCAACAAAGATAAATTTTGTATGGGCATCTTGTCAACCAGTAGGAGGCCACAAATAGCGTGTCATGGTATTTCAAAACCAACAAGTTCACTGACAGATTGTTTCTTGGGATTGGAGAAGGTGATGGAAACATGGCCGGAATGAACATGATGAAGACTTCAAGTGTATCCAAAGAATTGTTCTCTGATTGAGAGTAGTCCAATTCTTAAGCAAGTCGCTTTGTTTTATAGGAAGCTTTACTCTATGTTCAAGAAGAATTTGCATGGAGTTGGGGGATTATCCATCATCGGCGATAGCCCCATGAGTACTTGGTGAGGAACTTAGAGAAGAAGAATGCATCCAAAACGGATTGTCCACTTTGATGTGTCTACGTAGATATTTCTTGTAGCGAAATTTGAAATGATGGGCATACTTTGTGTACGCATTAGAGTTCTTAGAATGATGTCGATTCGGATAAGTACCTCCTCATGCGGTGGTCTACAGCAAAGAGGGACATCTACATCGATGGTTCATGTAAGGTTAGTACATGTGGAAAGAGAGATGGAACGGCATTATTTTCGTGAACCATATAAGTCGATATGCATATCAAATTAGCTCCCGAGTACAAGGTAATAAGATTGCTGAGGATTACATGCTTGCATCTCTTAAGTGACTATCTGATGAAGTGGACTCCGTAATAAGTGGGAATTCTCCACCGTTTGACGATCGCTTAAGAGGAAGAAGGCACCACATCATCGCCTAAGGATAAGACAAATTTGAAGGATCCAATCAGAGACGCCCAAAGGGTGTTTTCAACGCAGCTCAAGGCTTATTGGGAGAAGTCCAAAATCCACAAGTACTTACCCTACTTGCCTCAGTTGCTATTTATAGGTTCTAAATATTTAATTCATTCTATTTTCTTGTCTTAGAAACCAAAGTGAAGTAGAGTGTCAGAGAACGGATGCGTCAGGTCGCTTATCTGTTATGCCCCGGCTTTTCACGTAAGCCTAGAATATTTCACATTGATGTCAAAACATTCATCCATTACTAAGATATTGTACCATTACTATGTTGTATCGAATTGATTCCCTCATCAATCAACCAATATGTCAAGGGTACACTACCGATGATGGATATTATTACAAGATATTTTGATGCATGATATTATCCAAGAAGGCATTTTTTAATTTTATTTTTCTCGTTTAGTCATTATGCTTGTATTTTTTTTTCTGCTCATCATTTCATAACTTTAGTAAAGTCTTGAAACCCGAACGCACAATAAAAGCACTACAATTTGAATTCTCCTTGAACAGATTTAGCCATGTCTCATTAAGAATTTTCTTGTCTGAATTAACATCTTGAATAGCATCTTGCAACTCTACCTATGGCCGAGTCATAAGTCAAAACAACAACAATGTTCACAGCAGCAAGACTTTTGCCCTTGATAACTCCAGGCAAAACTAACACAATAAGCATTTACAATGCACACATAGTAGGAATCATGACAAAAATATTAGCTTGCTGAAATTTTGTTTTTCATTTAGGTGCCAAATACATCAAGAAAACCTAAGAACCTCTTTCTATATGCCCGAAACACAAGTCAAAGCATAATTAAAATTATAATCAACTCATCTCCACGTAAGAAGCTTTATCAAATTAAAGCATTGAAAATGCCAGACAACTCAAGAGATATCTTGATCCACTAATCCCTTGTCAATAAAAGATGATTTGGAGGAATCGAAAATAGAAGCTTCCAAAACACATAAATGGTTATTTTAGGTGAAAATTTTAACTAAAGTTACTTAAAATTTTAAAATTTTAAAATAAATATTGGTATGTAATTAAAAAATAAATCCAATTAAATAAAAATATGCATATCTTCAATTAAAAGTTTTGAATAAATTTAGAATCATCAATTTTGATTTTATTAAATATATAGTCAAATTTAATATTTAAATAAGATAAATTTAATAGCATTAAATTTGTTTAATTTCATTCACATGAGATCTCTTGAAAATTTTGATGAAAGTATTATATAATTTTCAATTATTATATTTCTATGGATAGATCGAGTATCTACATAAGATAAATTTGATAATTTTATGTTGTCGATAACAAAATTATTAAGAGCTTAGATGCTTAATAAATAGCTTATAATAATAAAAAATTCAACATGATCGATAAATTTAAAAAAATTTGACTTGTACTACTAAAATGCTACACTAAAAATACTAATTTGATTAATACAAATAGTCAATATCTATTCAAATTCTCAAAATTAACATTAGTTTATATGGCATTTTGTTCTATGATTTATTTTTAATAATGTAAAATGATCATATAAGAGCGCATATGAGAGAAAGTTCTCTCATTTTAGAGATTGATAATTTAATAATTTATTTATTTTAATAACGTCAACATTATGTTCATTTTTGTCTTTAAAGCTAATTATCGCAACGCTTCAATAAAATTTATCATCACCTAATAATAAATAAAAGCCTAAGACCTTGCTAATAATAAAATTTATCATCACCTAATAAGTTGATTTTAAGTTTAACAATTATAAATTAATTTATTAAATTTGAAACAAGTCAGAGTAAACCGCCATCCCAATTTCACAAAGCTAATTTAAGGTACAAAAGGTATAGATTCATTATGAGGGTATGAGGCAGAGGCACGAGGGTATAAAGATGCTGGTATAGAGTGAGGTATAGAGGTATAGAGTAAAGAAGCAGAGGCAGTATCATAGCCTTAGAGGGTAAACGGTATAATGACAGAGGGCATGAGGGACAGAGGCACAGAGGCACAGAGGCATGTGAGGCATAGAGGCATGATCATGAGGTACGAAGGCATGAGGCAAAAGGTATAGCAGTTAGAGCACAAAGCAGCGTAATCTGAGGGCAGGAGGGTAGGCATGAGGCAACAGAGGCAATGCAGAGGTACATAAAGAATGAGGCATAGAGTGCAATCAGGCCAGAGGGCAAAGTGCATGAGCGTGAGGGAACGGAGGGTACAAAGGTACAGAGAGTAGAGGTACAGGCATGAGAGTACAGAAAAGACCAACTTTGGACAATTCAACATCGCCTTAAACCCGCACAAACAAGAGGAAAACTAAAATAAGAATGAATATGCGGCTTGAAAAAACTGAGACCCAACAAAATTGATCCTAAAAAATGCGAAACATAGACCAATTTGGGACAATTCAACCATGCCTCCCATATCTGCAGGAGCAGCATCACATAAAACTAAATTAATAGAAAAATCAACCCACTAAAATAAGAATGAATTATCCCTATCTAAATAGAATGTGTCAGGAGAACAACTCAAGCATCCAAATTTGATTTAGAGGCAACAAAAATCGCATAAACAAAGTCGACCTAAATTATTCATTTTTTTGTCCAGTCCGGTTGAGAGCCCAATTGTGGGCTTTCGATAGCGCTTCCATGTATTTGCAAATGAACATGCCGCGACTGTTGGGTGGCAACCCGCCACCGTTTCAACCGGCCATTTTACTGTCTTGCAAATAATATCCATATCTGAGCTGAATTTGATCTCAGAAGATCAAGGTATTAGTTAGATCCCGTGGAGAACCCGCAAAGAAGAGTGCATACCATCTCCCAGAATGGCTTTATGTGTCGGTTTTGGCAATGAGTCATAAATGACCACACGCCAAGCTTGATATTTCACAAGAAGTCAGGTTGATTATGGATAATCGGGAATAAGAGAAATGCTCGATGCACTGTAGTGGCATGATATACATCTTGCTTTTAGCAAGCCATAGCATACTCGAGGATGCAAGATAACATCTATAAGTCACAGACACACATGAATATCATGAATGAATTGCAGAACCACTAAATTTGGAGGAGTAACTCACCCAATGTAAGCATGAAATGTATAAGAATGGGACATAATCGGGCAGGGAGTACTTCTCCTATGAATAACGCATCAACGTGTATCCGATGATAATGATCCGTCAAGAATCGTCAATCGCCTCGCAAAATAATAATATTTTCACCGCGAAAATCGTATCTCCCACATTATCGAGTTGTTTTGTAATTTATTGAGTAGAAATTAATAGAAGTAGTTAGAATGATATGACATTTGAATCTATGTGAAAAGGAGCAAGATGTCTGACTTACTTGTCCCGAATCGGCACACGACGGCCTATGAGGTGGAGCATCTGAGGCATGCCATCTCGGATGGGAAGTGCACGAGCCGTACCTCGAATAATATAATTATTTAGGCTAAAAATAATTGTTAAAAAGCTATATCCATTGTCATATAAAGCTCGAGAATCAAAAATTCTGCGTACCTCGGACTGGTGCTCCTCCACAACTACTATAGCCTTTGATGGCTCATCAGAGGAAATCGGCTTGTCGACGCCAAATGCAGAAGGGTGAAATCGAACAACTGGTCATCTATTGTATCACATTATTCATGAAATTAACGTAATACCGCACCGCAAATCGACAAGAATCAGAATGCCTAGTGGTGAACGCGTGAAGGGAGAGAACAGCCTTTCCTCTTCCTCATCCGTGCCTTCACCCAGCACAAGGTCGCCAATGAAGGGGTCGACAGAGTGTATGCTCGGAGCCTCCTTGCCAACTCTAACAGCTTCTGCACAAGACTCCAGGAGGCTTCCACTATGAGGTCTCCACTATGTGGGTGGTGGTAGCCTCAAAGGAGAAGCCCAATGACAGCCTCGAGAAGATACCCCGCTTGTCTCCTCAGAGCTTCCACAGGGATGGAAGCACTCTTCAGGCAAAGGGTACCTCAATAGCAAACCTGCATCAATGTCATCGCCTCTCCGTGCATGGAAGGATACCACAACTTCCTCAACTCCCTCAAACGCAAATAACCTATTGTAGATCCTTCATTGGGGGGTAGTAGCAGAGGGCAAGCTGACACACCTTGGGGAAACATCCAGAGATATATGGGGAATCAGGAGCAAAGAATGACCGACGATGGGGTGGTCGAGCTCTGCTAGGAAGTTTCATGGGAGAGAGGATGATTCAAGCTGTCCCCTTCTCGATAAGTCCCAGTGGGGACTGTTAAGCCAAAGATAGATATGATGCAAACAACATAGGTAAATGCATTACTGCACCGAAATGAATGAACATAACTACTATCTATTACCTGGTCTCCTTTCAAACCGTCGAAGGCAACGTCTGCAAACTTTATTTTAGGCCAACGCATATGATGCGATCAAAATGCATAAGCTAATAATGTGCTCACCAATCTACAAGAAACATTTATACAAGTTAACTTGCTCACATCAAGTAAACATAACTGTGCAACATACCATAAGAGAGACAAAGCCACTCATGTAGTGCATCTGTGTATCTTTGATAATGCCATTGAATTGTGACACTAAGAAGGCCCAAATGACTACAATTGTACAAAAATTTGTCAATATTATCTAGTAATTAAATTAGAAGCTACTCAGTAGTTGTGATATACAAAAAATAAATTTGAAAGAAGAAAACGATGTAAATCAGACAAAACGTAGCCAAGAAGAAGCTATCATTGCTCGAAGCTTATTCTTATAATCATTTAACTATCTTGACAATGATTTCGCCATAAAACTTTTCCCCTTTGTAGCATCGATCACAACTACTTCATCCGGGTGAAAGAAATGCTCACCCAGAAAAAAGGCTTCTGATGTCCCACAAAAATAGGATGAGGTTATGGCAACCAGTCTTTCAGATCTGCAATCCACAAATTGGTTGTGAAGCCGCTTCAATATTTCACCACTTCACTAGTGAAGCAAATATTATCAAATAATGTTCGATGGCACTGACGCATCTTGACGTTATCCTTTTGGGTATATCAACTTCAAAATAAAGTCAAGGTAATCAATATTAACAATATAATGGATTGAAAGCACCTTAATATCGTGAGGGTACATACGAGGTACAAAGGTATACAGAGTGCAGGTACAGAGGGTACAAATTTATTTTCTCACAACACATCCGACGGGGAAAACACACCTTCTAGTTATTCATAACGATTCTAAATTTACAAGTATGCCCTCCAAACGGATAAAATACTGAAAACAAATGCAAAAAATCTCAAGAAGTAGAGGGTACAGGGGATATAGAGAGTACATATGCAAACAAGCATCAAAATTAGCTTCCAAACAACCTCTAATCTACTTCCACAGAAAAGCAGTAAATATTATCTCAATAACCAGGCCGAACAATCAACAAAAATAGTCCAAAATCATCTCTAATATCAGGAGGGTACAGAGGTACAGAGGTACAGAGGTATAGGGGTACAGAGGGTACAGAGGTACAGAGGGTACAGATTCATTTTCTCCACAGAACACATCCAAACCAGCAAAACACACCTTCCCAGTTATTCATAATGGATTCTAGCCATAGTATGCCCTCCAAACGGGAAAAATGGATAAAAAATGCAAAATCTCAAGAAAGTATACAGAATTGAGAGTACATTTGCAAACAAGCATCAAAATTATCTTCCAAACAACCTCTAATCTACTTCCAGAGAAAAGCAGGAACATTGTCTCAATAACCAGGCCGAACAATCAACAAAAAATAGCCCAAAATCGTCTCTAATATCAGGAGGGTACAGAAAGAGGTAGGAAGTGCATGCAGGTACAGATTGTAAGCACAGATTCATTTTCCACAACACATCCAAACCGGCAAAACACACCTTCCCGTTATTCATAACGATTCTAATAAGTATGTCCTCCAAACGGGAAAAAATGGAGAAAACAAGCAAAATCTCAAGAAAGTATAGGGTATTGCAGAGTACATATGCAAATGCTCTAATCTACTTAGAAAAGAACATTGTCTCAATAACCAACTAATGTCAGAAAATTAAATTCAAACAGAATACAGTAAAATACTCAAATAAAATGTACTAAACAACTTGAAATACTCAGACTCAGTTAATACAGAGTACATACAAAAATACCAAATAACTAATCAACCTCGACATTGTTCCTAATGCATTATAAAGTACATATCATCCAAATAGGGCAAATATATCCACAAAAAGTACAAAGTAGCCATATAAAATCAAAGGGACGCCATAAATAAACCTAGAAACACATACTGATGGATTGTAATGGACAAAGACAGAAAACCCTAAAATCTTTCAAGTTCAGCAATGCATGTGGAAATACCTGTAACCAACGTAATACCTTAATTTGAAATTCAAGAAGCCAAGCTTGATCAACGACGGAGGTGGGTGACCGAGCCGGAGCTCGTGAAATTCTCTTCGTCAAAGCCACGTAGTATTAAAAGAATAACGACGCAGATATATTTTGTTCCCGCGGTTTAGAGGTAATCGGTCGGTCGGCCGGGCGCTAAACCACGGAAAATAGCCGTTCCATCTTACGTGTCATTTTTTACGCCGCTTATTCAATATATCGTTGCCGTCATCGATTGAGTCATAAACTACGGACTCGACGTAATATTTTCCCCTCGGAGGAGGGACAAATTTATATATTAAGATAAAAGAATAGGAAAAATAACTCTTAGAGGACCAAATAATTAATTTGACTATCTCATATAAAATAACTCTTAGAGCAGGAAGCTCTATTCTTGCTTGTCTCAAAACTAGATTAAAAGCCATTTGTGCATGCACATGACCCTTCGAGGACAATAATTTCTTGTATGCTCTATAATATGATCAAATTGAATATCTTCGTATAAATCTTTTCCAAAGAAAGGATTAACAACTAAGGAAAATTGATTTTCAAAATGAAACAAAAAATCATTGAATGTGCGCCGCAGTGTTGTATGGGTAACATTAATTTTTAATAATGGAATGGTATTTTTATTTTATTTAGATATTTTGAGTGTTATTTTTATAATATTTGAAGTTTAAGTGTTAAATATATAATATATAAAGTTTTGAATGCTATGTATGTAAAACCCCTAAAAAATACATCAGATAAAAAATTATTAGATAATTAAATATAAATGCAAAAGATTATATGACATGTATGTAAATCTTTACCAAATTTTAAAATATGCTTCACATTTTTTTAACTGAAGTAATGTGTCTGATTTAATTGTTAGTATATCATATATTTTATTAGATTATGAAATGCAATAATATTTTTAAATGAATTATTAAAATATAAGTATTTCATTTTTTTTTAATATAGACTTGATATAATTTATTATGCTTAATAGTTAACAAATTTTACTAGTAATTATGATTCTCCACTATTTTAAAACAAGAACTACACATGTATGATTTTGTTTGTGTATATTCATAATATTAAATTGTCTTCTTCTACATTCAAAGAGAAAATGCTATTATTTATTCAAGTAAATAAAATTTACTTTTTTCACTCACTAGTAATAAATTTTAAATTAATCTCTTGTAAATTTTTTTGTCATTTTGCAAATCATTTCTTGAGGCACAACAAAATCGAGAGCTAATTATATATCTAGGATATACACAATGCACTCGAACAATTGCATGTGATAATTCTAGAGTAGTCAAACGCCAACTACAACAAGCAAGTTAATTGGCCGCCAAAGAGACTTAGTTCATTGTACACCAAACTCATAGCCAAGTTGTCGAGTTAAAGGAATTGTCTCAAGAGCTGATCACCATCAATCATTGAGTAACATTCTAGGTTCACCATACCATCAAATGAAAGTATAACTCAAGAAGAACTCTTCCACAATCTCTTGAAAAATCATGCCAAATAATGGAGAAGTTCGCCACTAACTCATCAACTATACTCCACAAACACTTACCACACCACTTGTAAATGTTAGCCTCTATAACTTGAGATGGCTCACCCATTATACTTGTTCCCCACTATATCTTAAGTTCAAGTAAGGCTCATCATTAGCTCTTAGAGTTAAGGTTGTCATCTATGGTACTCACAAAAGCCATGTCAACCACATTCATTGTATATGTTCATGTCTTCCTATAACTTTATCATCACATATGTGCAATGTAGGGTGTGCATTTGGTTGATTTGGATGGATTGGATGATAAATTTAAAACCATATTTTGATTCTAAAATATTGAACCAAACCACTAAATAAATGTATAAAACCAAACAAACCAATAATTATTTATTTGGTTATTTTGGTTTGGTTTGGATAAAAGTTATTACATTTAAAAATTATTTGCATAATTTTTTTATTGTATAATGAACAAGCATTAAGCAAAATAATATAAATATTATCAAAATGTAATTAACTACTTCATGCGCTAAAAAAATATTTAAAACTAATTTTTACTTATCTGAACGATGTTTTGAACTTAGAAGTTGATGAAACTATATTACCATATTATGAGACCAAAATATTTTAAAAAATTGGATAATGATCTAACAAAAAAAAGTACCTACTAAGTATTCAAAATAATAAAATAAATGTATAGATGTTTATTATACATAAATTAATAATATCAGTATTACATATAATTACTTGGTTTATTTGATTTCATCCAAAATTTTATTTAGCAAACCGATCCAAAAACCAAAGTTTTCATTAATTAAAATCAAAATCCAAATTACTAAGTTCAAAACCAATCAAATTACTCAAAAATTTTGTTTGGTTTGATTTTTTGGTTAAAACCAAATAATGCACACCCCTAAATGCAGCCCCATTACTCTTACCCTCCTCATCTTTTTTTTTTTTTTTATTTTTTTTTATTTTGCTTAATTAGCTAAACATGCGAGGATGATCAAACGTCATCAACGAATAAATTTGAATCCAACAATAATACTTTTTTAGCTAAATTTTTTATTAAGGAATTGGTAACTTAAAATGATAACTATCTTTATAAAAAAGTTTTGTGATGATAGATATAGTCACAAAAAAAAATTAAATTTGATTAAATTGTTATTAAAATTATTACTATATGGTAAAATTATGATTCAAAATTTTCTTAATCATAAATTTTAATCATGTAATATTTGACAATAGCTTAACTTTCTAGAGTTTTGAAGTCACTTACAAATAAATGCTCCTTTCTAAATAGATTTTGCTTGGGACTTTATTTCTTTAGAAAATTTTATATGGTATAACTTTGAATTCTCAATTGGGATATATAGCCATATTTGTTGCCTTCTTTGTTTTGAGTCATACATTAGTTGTTTTGAGTTATGCATTAGTTATTTTATTGGGAATTCAAAGTTGAGATAATTAATAAAGAGTTAAAGGTATGGGTGCCTTATGCCATGTGCATAGAGGGAATGGTGATTTTTAAGCTATACGAATGGTAAATATGATGATAGAAGGATTTAACTGTCATTCTACTAAAATAGGTAAGATCACTAAGCACTATATAATACACCTTTTCACAAAGAGATAAGGGCACTATCATGTGGCATGCAAAATGGCTACCTCAAATTTAGATATGTTGCCTTATTATACTAAAAAATAGTATAATGAGGCACTAGGAAAAGTTGTTGCCCAAGGTGATAAGGAAGTTAGCCAAGGAAACTACTTGAAGTCAACCTTGAGATGAGAAAGCAAGCAATGCACAAATTAGAGTTTGCCAAGGTGCTAAATTGAAGAGCGCTAACAACTAACAAGAAGTTATGAGGAGAAGAGAGAGGTTCAACAATATAGATGATGAGTTACATGTCTCATTGTTGGTGACTAAAAGTTATCAATAATAAAAAACTTTTGTGAAAAGTAGCCATCACTCATCAAAAGATGATATTAGTGATTAAGAGTGGAATTGCCTGCCTTCTCATTAGCAACCAACTTGTCAACCATGAAGAAAGCCATTGGCTCTATATTAAGAGGTTAAGATCACTAAGATTCTAAGAGATCACTTAGCCTATTATGCTAGACCATTATTATGATTCCAAGGAGCTCTTATGGGCTTAAATCAATTTTAGTCAAAGTCATCGATATGTTTTTTTGCACACTAAGGTCAGCTAAATATAAAGAAGCAACCATACAAATTATGTTTAATAGGGCTTTAACTCATTTAGATTAGAAGTGCTATAGATCCTTAAGACTAAGCTAAGTAGGCTTAAGAAGAGTACCCACTTAATTGGGCCTAAAGACTTAAATCCATTAAGTCAATGGATCAAAGGAATTGGATTAGGTTAAATCAATGAAAATCCATCCAAGTTATCCTCATTGCTTTAAGATTACTACAATACAAATTTTAATTAATTACACATATATCACATAAATCTTGAATTAAATCTTATGATTCTAAAATCATTTTTATCAATTTTGGTCAAAACATCCTAACGCAAAAGGTTTCAATTTATAAAGATATCATTAAAGATATATTTATTGGCCAACATAATATTATGTATTAAAAAATATATATAAAAATATACTTTAATGTTTTTTTATCCATTGACAAGAGAGAGCTAAGCTAATATATATTTTTTGTTGGCATAAGAAATATCTAATCATAAATTTCTCAATCACCTATTAATGTTACCATTAGATGTAATATATTAGATATATCACAATTATCACTTCATATATTATGATTATTCAATAATCATAAGTAGTGCTTAGTCTCCATATGGATTCCAATCACACTTATATTTCAATAGTGAATTAGTGAAAAACTTGGATCACTAAATTTTCTTAAAAGATTTTTAATAGTAAATTACAAGAAATAATATTTATTATGCACTTTGACCTCACTTTTGGAGTGATTTCTCAACTCATCATAGATCTAGGACTCTTATAGACACTAAGAGCTCCTTAGTCTTAAGACACTTCTAGTTATTAAATACTTAACTAAGCTGAGATTTAGAAGGGTTAGCCATGGAATAAGTTATGCCTTGGGACTTAGGAAAACTCACCCTATGGCCTAAAACCCAATCCATGCTTTCCTTCTCAAACCAAACCTCAAATTCATGCCAAAACCAATTTTCCATAATCAATCCCATGATCAAATTCAAGCTCAAGATTTCTCCATAAAACTCCATGATTAAATCTAAAATCCATCCTAAGTTGATTCCATCTTATGGCCTTAGCTTAATCCAATCCAAACCAAATTTAATTAATCAATTTTCCCAAAGATCACTTCAATCTTTCAACCAAACTATCCAAATCAAATCCAAATTCCAAACTAAACAAATCAATGAAATCAAATCCAAGACCAAATTTCTCCTAAGTCTTTTGAACCACTCTCATAAGTTTAGCCAAATATCAATCAAATTATTCAAAACTCAATTGATTTCTTTATAAATCATTTTCTTCATTATATTCACAAATATAAATGAAATCCTATCCAATGACCAAAATCAAATCAAACTAAAGCAAAAAATCTTCCTTAAGCCATTTTGGGCCTATTCTGAGGTTGGCCAAATTTGCCTCAAATCACTCAAGTTATTTTCATAAGCCATTTATATGTTTATTTATATTCCCAAATATAAAGAAAATATAAATTTAAATAGCAAAACCAAATCCAAAATTAAACCAAATTCCTGCTTTTTTTAGCCAATTCCTTGAACTTGGCCAAATCCTATCCAAATCAAATCAAAATCAATGAATTTTTCTTGAATCAATCATTCCTTCAATCATCTATCCAAATATAAATGAAAATCACAATTATCAAGCTAAATCAAAATCAACTCAAGTCAAACCCAACCTAGCCCATTTGACTTGAAATATGCAAATGAACCAAAACTCGTTTGAACCAAATCAATGTTGGATTCATATATCAATCTCAAATCCATATAAAACTCAATTAAATCAAACTCAATCCAAAATCAAGCCAAATAAACCCAATTTTTCACTTGACCCAAAGTGGCCAATTTGACCTACATGAACCAAAATCCATTTTAATCCAAATCAAAGTGAATTAAGACAATCCAAACTTTATGTCATTGTTGATCATCCTAGTTAATCAATTGCCATGAATTAGGTCAAACTATTTTGACCAAGTCAACCTTTAACCCATATGAACCCAAAAAAAATTGCAATCTAAAACCAAATTGATTGCAACCAATGGCTCAAGTTCATTCCAAATTAATTATTGTCTAAAAAGCCTAATTAAGCTCAATTTTTTCAATTGGTCAACCTAACCCAACTTGGCCCAAATTTTCAAATCTTAAAACCCAATCAAATCTAAATTGAACTTAACCAAAGCCTACAATATATTTCAAATGATCAACCAAACCCAAACCAAGCCATGATTTAAGCTAATTTGGTCAATTGGCTCAAATTGTCAACTTAGCATATTGACCTAAATGATCAAATTGGCCAAAATCTAAATTAAACCAAATTGATTGAAACCAATTAAACCAATGCACTCCAAATGGTCAATTAAACTTGACCCAACACTTGGTTTGACCCAATTTGACCAATTGGTCAATAACCCAATTTGACCTAATTTCTAAATGGGTCAAATTGACCCAAATTAAATCAAATGAACTCCAAATGACATGAAATTTGATCAAACTCACTTGACTCATTTTAAATCAGCTCAAATCAAATTCAATACCAAATGACCACTTTACCCTCATAAAGGTATCCATGAGAAAAGAACTCACCCAAGTGATCATTTCTTTCCTTGATCACTGACACTCATCCAATGGTCCACATCAAGAACTCTAATTATCTGACCTAAGAGGTTTGGAGCAACCATGACTCATGGGAAGTGAGTTCACTCACCTCCCATTGGAACACTTGGCAAGTAAGACTCCCACTCCCATTGCCTTGGCTACATTCACCCTCCTCCACAAATTGAAGCCACCTAGAATGATTCTTACAACCCACAAAAGGACACCCTTTGGAGCCAAAATCAAATGAAATGGGGTTTTCACCAAAACCAAGAAGAAGCAAATTGAAGCAGAAAACTCATAACATTCCCCTCATTTCCATCCCTTAGAGCTCTTAAACCAACCAGAAACATTCTCACTTGATTTTGAGAAAAAACCACCAAAATCAAGTGAATTTTTGAAAGCAGGACAATTAAAGGATATATTATTTTGAAGAGAAGGTAAGGTCTTTTATTCAAAGGGCTTCTTCCCTCTCTCTAAGAGCTCGCTTGATCATCACCGCCAATTAAAACCATCCCCATGAGGTAACCTTCAAGAACCGTAATACCCTGGGATTACTTATTTTGTGATGGACCAATTTTAAAAAAACTTTCTGAAATCAAATTCTTTATAATATACAATTAATATGAAATAAAAGCTGAATCACAAGAAAATGAGCCCATTCGGATGAAATTTGTTTAGATTTCACATTTTTCCTTATTTTTGCTATGTATAATGCATATGTCCATCTTATGATTCTGGACGGATGGCTCAAATCAGACAATCGCATTTAAGATAATGGATCAACTATCCGATCGGATGGCAAATTGCACATCAATGTTTCCACCTTCTTGATTGATTACCATAGATGACTTAGATCGATAGACGCTTCTTTATTTTCTGTTATTATAGGTGCCATAAACAATGACGGCTAATCGCGACAAGGCACCACGCTTCAAGTGCCGCATTTGGTTGACTATGTAAGTAGAAATTAGATTTTTCGATTTTAAAATTTATTTAAAATACCGAAAATTTAAAATTCATAGAAAATAAAATACTTAGCAAAAGGTATAAGTAAGATCTTGTTATTTGTCTTTCAATCCAATGAATACAAATCCTCACATTTCAATGGATATTTTGAGTTTAATTTGAGTTTTAGTAAAATTAAATTTCATTAAGACAAAAATACACATCATATTTAGTTGAAATTTACAGAGATTGAAACAAAACTTAAAATCTACTGCCATAAAAAATTTTAAATCAAAATAGCTTATGTATTGAAAGATATTGAATTTTAAAGTTCAAATGATTTATTTTATTAAAAAAATTAATGACTTCATGAAAATCATTTTAATGATTGAAAATTCCTAAAAATCATAACAAGTCATTAAAAAATCTAAAAAATATAAATAAATACTCATTTAAAAGGTATTTTAGAGAAAATTACTTTAAATTCTAATTAATTTTGAATAATAATGGCTTAATTTAGGTTTAACTAAAACATTAAATATTAATAATTCCCTAATTATCCAAGTAAATAATAAAATTTTAGAATGATTAATGGGATGACCTCGCCTATAATTTTCTTGAGATTTATTTCCGGTCAATTAGGAAAATTGGTTATCTTAGCCTTAATTATTCTCTTATAATTAATTAATTAATTAACATGCTAAATAGTAAGGAAATCATTAATTGCTTATTAATCATAGTGAATGGATGTGGGAATGAGATTATGACATCTTTCCTATTCTTTTCCTAAGTTTATTTCACTTGACTCAAACTAATTAATTTGGCAATTTATGATTTAATTCATTAATTAAATTGAAATCATAATCATTCAACTCATCTAATTAAGTTTCTTGGGTAGATCTTAGGTGTTTAATAACCTAAAGCTATTTAAAAAAATTATGGCTAACATATATGTGTGATAAAAGTACTTAATTAAGTTCTTTAACCTAATTAATTATTATTTATGAGCTAATTGTATTAGACTTTTTATTTTAGATCATTGCAAGTTATTTTTCATGCATATCATATTGGCTGTAATTATTTAATTAATTACTTTAAGGTAACATAGGTATTTTAATTAATTGATTTAACGCTTAACTTAACCAATTCATAAAATCATCCTAATTGCTTTTCATTAAATCAAATTAATTCACATATATGGGGAATGGGATTAGGACTAGTAAACCTCTTTTATATTTTATAAATCAAATCAAACATGAAATCAAAATAACTTCAAGAAACTTTGGTTCATTTTAAATAAGCTTGTTTAATGTGATTGTCCTTAGGAATTAGTTGAATTAATGAAATTACATGCATTTCTTTATTTCTTTCCAATCATATTAAAATATTGTATGCCACTTAGATGCATTCGTTTTTTCTTTCAAAAGTCAATTGAAAATAAATGATTTCTTTTATGTCAAATTTGCATGTGTTGACTTAATTAGAAATATATGTAGCTATTATTACTATTAAATTTCAAATGTATTTTCAAAAGCTTATTAATGAATAATAATATATGACATTAATTATATACATAGATGTCCGATCAATATGAGCTTAGTGTATGAAGTGAAGTTCCTTTCTTTTATTCATGTTGATTTACATAAGTTTGAATATTATTGGGTATATTAGTCGGACATCAAGGATGCAGCTTTAAGTTAAAAAGGTTCCTACCTCTCCTTGGTGTTGAACAATGGCTCATTCGCTTGATTACATTTTTATACATTTTTCTATATTAGAATTTAGATAGAGCTTTAATTCATTTACACAAATAAATTAAACAATCAAATTCTACTTTTGTATAGTTTTCTATTCTTATAGTTGTTTATACATCCATATGTATTTAAGGATAAAAGTATATTCCCTGACATCTTGGACACAGCTTTAGTATTCTAAGGAGGTTCCTACCACTTAGTGTGTGTAGAACAATGATGAGCTTAAAACTTTATATACATGTGAGTGTGCATTTGACTAATTAATGAAAATCTCTCTTTCTATTAAAAGGCATGCATTCATACTTTGTTCAAGCGCTGGATTGATTAGTCATGATTTAGAGTTATTTTCTTATGCTTTTATAAGAATTTAGATAGACTTTAAATTAATATGACAAAATAATCCAACTAAATGGAACATCAATTCTAAGTACATTTGCTCACATTCATCATTAAAGTGTGCTAAGTTGTAAATTGAATGTATAGTTATGTTTAGGACTTAATCATGTGCATGCTATATATGATGGAAAGAAATGAACAAGCATGTGTTATGTGAAGTAATTAATTCCAATTAATCTTAATATATCTTTCTTATTGAATGAGTTTACTAAAGTGAACCTAAACCTAGAATTAATTAAAATATGTAATAAGTCATTCACTAAAAGAATTTATTTAATTAATATGCTTTAGATGTGGCTTAAGGTATTAATTACATAATCTTTCTTCTCTTTATAACACTTAGTTGCTATTAAATTCAATTTAAACAGATTTAATAATTATATATATATAACACATGTCAAATATTTTCTTAGTTTGGTCAAATCATAATTCATTATTAAGTAAAATTAATAGGGATCATGGCGGTTATACATAATTAGTGACATATTTTCTTCCATGTATCACAATATTAATTTTATACTTAATATGATATATAATGAGAGATAATCATAATGGTCCAACATTAATGTCTTTATAAAAGACAAATCTTGTTAACATTTACATAATTCTTTTATATATATACATTCAAACATAATGAGATAAGATATAATATGTCGAAACAGCTTCAATAAGAGCTCAAAGAGTCAAAAGAGCATAATAAGTTCAATAATGCTTTTCAATAATGTCCATCTTTTCAACATATTCATTAAATAGTTTAGGCTACAATCATTTAGGTAAAGGATATCAATCATAAGATTAATGCTAATGTGCTCAAATGACAAACTCTATTTTTGAACTTCTTCTTTAACGACAAAGTATTTTAATTACATATGTTTAGCACCCTTGAATACTTGTCATTCTTAGAAAAAAAGACTGTTGCGACATTGTCACAATAAATTTTCAACGGCTTGGCAATACTGTCGACAACTCCAAGTCCTGAAATAAAATTCTACAACCATAACCCATGAATTGTGGCTTCAAAACATGCCACAAACTCAGCTTCCATAGTGGATGCAGCAATGACGGACTACTTCCCACTTCTCCATGAGATAGCTCCATTAGTAAGAACAAATAGTGTGGATTTTCTAGTATCCTCATATCCAAGAAAAATCAATCTAAATATCCAATCACCTCAATATGATTAAATCTCCTATAAGTGAGCATATGTTCTTTCGTTCCATGCAAATATCACAAAACTTTCTTTGCAGCTTTCCAATGATTAATTCCTAGATTACTTTGATATCTACCCAACATTTTCACTGCAAAATTGATATCTGGTCTCGTACAAGTCTGAGCATACATCAGACTTCAAACAATATATGGATAAGAAATATGTTCCATTTTCTTATATTCCAATTCATTCTTTGGGCATTGCATAAGATTGAATTTTTCCCCTTTCTGAATTGGAACAATACTTGCAGAACATTTTTCCATTTGAAATCTCTCTAAAACTTTATTGATATATGTTTTCTAAGATAATCCTAATAATCCTTGTGATCTATCAGTAATATTTCAATTCTTATCACATAGGATACCTCACCCATATCTTTTAATTCAAAGTTTTTTGAGAGAAATTTCTTGGTCTCATACAATAATCCAAGATCATTAGTTGCAAGATATCATCAACATATAAAATCAAACATATAAACTTACTCCCCGACCTTTAGATATATACATCGATCAATAATATTTTCTTTAAATCCAAAGGTAGTAATAGTATCATTGAACTTAAGATACCATTGAAGCTTGTTTAAGTCCATATATTGATTTCTTAAGTTTACACACCATATGTTCTTTTCCTTTAGTTGAAAACCTTCGTGTCAATCATATAAACTTCTTCCTCTAAATTTCCATTTAGAAAGACGGTTTTCACATCCATTTGATGTAGCTCCAAATCATAATGAGCCACTAATGCCATAATAATTCTTAATGAGTCCTTTTGGAAACAGAGAAAAGTCTCTTTATAGTCAATACCATCTTTTGAGTAAAACCTTTGGCAACAAGTCTAGCTTTATATCGCTCTATATTGCCATTAGAGTCAATGCTTGGTCTTAAAGACTCATTTACACCTAACTTTTTAGAACCTTTAAGTAATTCAACGAGATCCCAAACATTATTGTGATCCATCAATTTTAACTCTTCTTTCATAGCATCTAACCACTTTTCGTAATTAATACTTTCAATGGCCTATATAAATGAAACTAGATCATTATCAATTCCTAAGTCAAATTTTGACTCTTGTAAATAAACAAGATAATCATCGAAATAGTAGATTTTCTTTCTCTTTGAGAACGTCTTAATACTATTTTGTGGTTCATCAATTATAGGTTCATTGGTGATACCTTCATTATGTGGTGTATGGTCATTCATTTGTTGTTCTTGTAAATTTCCAAATTATTCAATAATTGCAGGAACAACAACTTTAGAAGAAGTAATTGATAAATGAATTTTTTTTACTTTAGCTTCTTCAATTTTCACATTTCGTAGTTATGTGCTCCCATTAATATCACTATTTTTAATGAACTTAGCATTTTTCAGCTTTTAATAATTTTTATACTATGATTATGACAATAAAATCTATACCCTTTAAACTTTCTAGATAACCAATGAAATGTCCACGATTGTTCTTGAATCCAAATTCTTTTGTGGATTATAAATTCTTAATTCTGCTAGGCAGCCCCAAACATGAAGGTGTTTTAAACTAGGCTTCCTTTCTATTCACAGTTCAAAATGAGTTTTTGAAACTGCCTTACTAGGAACCCTATTTTAATAAATATACAACAGTTTTTAAAGCATACATCATCAATGATAAGGGTAAAGTTGAATAACTTAACATACTCCTAACCATATCCATTAAAGTACGATTACGCCTTTTTGCAACACCATTTTTTTGTGGTGTTCCTAGTATTGTATATTAAGCACAAATGTCATACTTTTCTAGAAATTTAGCAAATGGACTAGGGCATTGTCCAGATTCATCATGCATTCCATAATATTCACCACCTCTATCAGATCTTATAATTTTTACTTTTCTATCTAATTATCTCTCAACCTCATTAATAAATGTCTCCAAGGCATTTATTGACCGAGATTTTCATGCAACAAATAGACATAAACATATCATGAAAAATCATTAATAAAGGTAATAAAATACTTTTCTACCAAAAGTTGGAACATCAAAAGATCCACAAACATTAGTGTGTATAATCTCTAAAAGTTATGTGTTTCTTGTCGCTTTCTTAATTGTGTGTTTTATAGATTTACCTTTAATACAATCCACACAAATACCAATATCAAGAATCTAAATCGGGGAAGAATTTCATTCTTTACTAATCTTTGTATTCTTTCTTTAGATATATAACCCAAACATTTATCCACAAATAAGCTGATCTTTCATCACCCAAATCACATTTCATTCCAATATTATGATGCAAGGTCAATAAAGTTTCAGCAAATAAATTATCAAACTTTAATTTATATAAACCATCACAAACAACACGAGAGCCAATAAAATGATTATGCTTAAATAAACTGAAACATCCATTTCCAAACTTAAAATAATATCCGGTATCGAAGTTTAGATAATGAAACTAAGTTTCTAGAAAGATGAAACATAAAGAGTTTGAAAAGATCTAAATGATGTCCAAGATCTAAAATTGATACGCTCCAATGGCTTCAACTGAGCTTTGACTCGATTACCCATGAAGACAAGCTTTTCATTTAGCTTTATGTTTTGGATCGTAAGGAATCCCTACATCACATTTGAAATATGTGTGGGTACAACCAATCAATCCACCAAGTATTATAAGGAACTTCAAATTTGATTCAAACATACAAAAGCACTTGGCTTCCTTTCTTTTCAAACCAAGCTTTATATTTTGGCAATCTTTCTGATATTGTCTATGCTTGTGAGAGAAATGACATATATCATACTTATGTACCTTATTTTAAATTTGAGCAGATGACACATTAGCCTTCAAGTGTCCTTTATTTTCTTTAGCATTCCTCTTAATTAGTTTTCTTTTAATTTTGGTTGTCCCATGAGATTAAGCAGTAAATTCCTTATTTCTTAAGCCTTTTCTCTTGAATAAGCATACTTTGTAATTCCACATTCCAATTATCTTTAATAGCATTATAGTTTATTTGGAATGGACCATATTCAAGAGACAAAGAATTAACAATAAATTGTACAAGAAAACTTTCACTCACATTCATTCCCATGGTGTTTAATCTTACTGCAATATTTGTCATTTCAGTGATGTGCTCATGCATAGTATGTGAACCATCAAACTTCATGGTTGTCAACATACCCATTAATGTCTCAGCACATGACTTATCAGCAGACTCAGACTGAGATAAATCTTTCACAAACTTCATAAATTCCTTTGCATTATCAGTTTTGAGAATTGTTGGCTTAATAATTTCTGCTACAGTCATTCGCATAAATATTAAACTAAGCCTATTTGATCTTTCCCAAGCATCATAGAAAGACTTTTGTTTATTGCTACTAGTAGCAATAGTAATAGCGGGCTTATTATTAAGAAGTGCTAAATCAAGATCCAAGACACCTAAATGAACTGAATTTGTTCACTCCATTCATTTAAATTAAGCCCATTAAACCTTATAATAGACGAAACTTACGAATGAAGAGTAACAAAAGTTCTACAAAATATTAAATGTTCACATATTAATGTTTGAGTTATAAACACAAACACATAAAAATAGATTCATATAACATTCATATAATCACAAAATGCATATTGAAGTTCTCCTTTGGGTGATACTATAATATACAATAATAAACATAATTGATGTGTAATATCAATTTCACATAATTGGTAATTATACATATTTTAATTAAATATGTTTGCTATATTTGGATATGCTAAATACATCTAATCAAGTATATTAATTAACCACAATTATATTCATGATTATAAATCTAATCAACCTTTGGGTGATCCTTAAATAATTTATAATCATTGAACTTTAATTACTCATGATAAATTTATAAATGTTCAATATGTCATTTCATTCTTAACATCACATGCTCATGAGTAATTAAATAAATTTAATTTGATATTTACAATATCTTTCTAATTCACCACTTTGGTGATTAACAAATTATGCTTGTAAAATATCAAATAAAATAATGATATCAATAATTATTTCAATTGAATGAAATACATAAAGAAAATCACTAATATGTATATAGTGTCATACATGAACAAATCCAAATTTAATGATTATGCAATTTTCTTAACATAATTACATTGATTCTTTTCAACAACATAAATAAAAATTACATTCAAATTTGTTAATATGTATACTTTGTGTAAATCAAAACATAATTTTCAGATTTATTTGTATACAGATAAACATTAGAAATTATGGTAGTGTAACAAAATATTGTCGAGACCAACATTAATTAAAGAGAACAACAAATTTAGATATAAGTCAACAAACATTAAGTGTAATTAATTCACAACAATTAATTGGAAGGTATGATGATCAGATACCATGTATAGCTATGATGACTAGATACAAAATATAGTCTATTTAACAAAATATTGTCGAGACCAGATACAATTTCTTACAGATTATGTTAATGTAAGAAAATCTGAAATAAATAAAATTTTCAGATTTATTTGTATACAAAAAATCTGAAATAAATAAAATTTTCAGATTTATTTGTATACAAAAAATCTGAAATAAATAAAATTTATAGCATTAAAGATATATTTTACATATATCCGAAAAGTTAAATAAACAAAATATGATGATTTATCCATAATATATGTTGCAACATCCTTAGTGAGAAACAAAATTTAATGTGTTTAGATTTTCATATATCATTTCACTTATATATGCCTTAATGGGCTCACTTACTTTTGTACAATAAACAAAATGACTTTAGAACTAAAACATTTCTCCAAATAAAATGAGAAGACTTCATTACGGTAAAATGTAAAGCCAAGGAAATTTAATGATCACGTTAAATACATTGAAAATAATAAATAGTAAAAGAACATACTTAACTTGAAAACGCGTTGATCAAGGATTACGACAAGAATGAGCTACTAGAATATGTGGAATTAAATTTCAGCAATCAAAAGACGGATCATTTTTTAATGAAAAATCTTAAGTTCTTAAACTGAGCTTTGATACCACTTGTTAGAAATTTGAATCGATTCGTTAAACATTTCTTTCTTAACCATAAAAATAACATAATTGTATAAACTCGTAAACCCATGATTTTGAACAAAATAATTTTCACAAAACTTCACTTAATAAATAAATCACATACCTTGATTTATCATGAGATCTTTTGATTTTGTGTCACCCAAATGTTCTTCATGTAATCATCTTAATGGAGAGACACTTAAACATTAGAGTAGGAAGATGACCGGTAGTTTCTCTATGAAGAGACACTTTATTTGATCAAACGGACCATAAACGATCGATCAAACTCTCTCTTGATTAATGAGATTTAAGTACATAATTAATTATTAAATTGTAAACTGATTAATAATTAATATGTGCCACACTTAAGAATTAATTACATAATTCTTACAATATGTTCTAATTTCTAAGGTTTATTCGAAATTTTTAGTTACTGTTAGTTTTGATAGAATGTAAAGAAAAGGTCGTCATTACTCGTTTTAAAAAATTAATTCACGGAATTTTTTTTTTTTTTCAGTTGAGCTTTCAACGAATTCTCTAAATATTCTTCATAAATGCTAAGATTCAAACAAGGTACTTTTTTGTTATAGAATTGATACTCGTCAAATATGAGAAAATATTACGTCCGAGTCCGCCGTACTGCGTCCGGACTCCAATCTATACGACATCTCTGGTATTTTCCCCGTTTTACCGGTGGGCGGTGAGATCGCGACGGCTTTCCCGACCGAATCGATGGCGTATTAAGGCGTAAAATACATTTCCCCGGCCCGCCGCGTTAGCGTCGTTCAAAATGCGGAGGAATTTAAAAGAAATATATACGGATTTAGGGTTCAGGTTAGTTTTTCCAAGCAAGCATGAGAAGAGATGAAAATCATTTCCTTTTACAAAAGAACCATAAAGATGGAGAACGTTGAGGAAAAAAACAAATTTTAGGCGAGGATTAAATACAAATCCATCTAATGCTTCTCGTGCATTTTTTTCTGGTTTATTAGTGATATTCTTGTTCTATCGAAAGAATATGTTCATTTCTTCCAATTAGGAGTAATTTGGATATTTTTTTTGTAGAATATTTAATTTTGAGTGTTATTTTGCATCTGTACCCTGTGTACCTCTTTGGAGGGTACAAATCATTTTTGACCCTTTTTTCCCATTTTTTTTTTGCCATCTCCTTATGATTATGTTCAGAGCATTGCATAGGAAGGAATTGATGGCATTTTGGGTGGTTTAGTGCATCTGTACCCTGTGTACCTCTTTGGAGGGTACAGACCTCTTTTGACCCTTTTTTCCCATTTTTTTTGGCCAACTCCTTATGATTATGTTTAGAACATTGCATAGGAAGCATTTGATGGCAATTTGGTTTTTGGTTTAGTGCATGTACTCAGTACCTCTTTGAGTCTGACCTCTTTTGACTAGGTTTTTTTTTACCAACTCCTTATGATTATGTATAGAGCATTATAATGGAAGCATTTGATGGCGGTTTGTGTGGTTTTGGGTATTTTGCATTTGTACACCTCTTTGGAGGGTACATCATTTTGACCCTTTTTCCCATTTTTTTGGCCAACTCCTTATGATTAGGTTTAGGATTGCATAGAATCATTTGATGTCGACTTGGGTGGTGGTTTCGGTGGTTTAGTGCACAGTACCTCTTTGGAGAATGACCTCTTTTTTTATAGTTTTTTCCGCCAACTCCTTATGATTATGTATAGAGCATTATAATGGAAGCATTTGATGGCTTGGGTGGTTTTGGGTGGGTATTTTGCATTTGTACCACTGTACCTCTTTGGAGGGTACAAACCATTTTGACCCTTTTTCCCTTTTTTTTGGCCAACTCCTATGATTAGGTTTAGGACATTGCATAGGAATCATTTGATGTCGATGGGTGATTAGGGGTGGTAGTTAGTCAGTACCACGTACCTCTTTGGAGGTGGACCATTTGACCCTTTTTCCTTTTTTTTTTGCCAACTCCATATGATTATGTTTAGAACATTGCATAGGAAGCATTTGATGGCATTTTGGGTGGTTTCTGGGTGGTTTCTGGGTGGTTTAGTTCATCTCACCAGTACCTCTTTGGAGGGGTCATTTTGACCCTTTTTCCCTTTTTTTTGGCCAACTATGATTAGGTTTAGGACATTGCATAGGAATCATTTTGATGTCGACTTGGGTGATTAGGGGTGGTTTAGTTACCCTACCTCTTTGGAGGGACCATTTTGACCATTTTTTCCTTTTTTTTTGCCAACTCCATATGATTATGTTTAGAACATTGCATAGGAAGCATTTGATGGCATTTTGGGTGGTTTCTGGGTGGTTTAGTTCATCGTACCCTGTGTACCTCTTTGGAGGTCTCTTTTGACCCTTTTTCCCTTTTTTTTATATGATTATGTTTAGAACATTGCATACAAGCATTTGATGGCATTTTGGGTGGTTTGGTTTTGGTGGTTTAGTTCATCCCATTACCTCTTTGGAGGGTGACCCTTTTTCCCTTTTTTTGGCCAACTCCTTATGATTAGGTTTACATTGCATAGGAATCATTTGATGTCGACTTGGGTGATTAGTGGTTTAGTACCACCTCTTTGGAGGTACTACCATTTTGACCCTTTTTCTTTTTTTTTTAACTCCATATGATTATGTTTGATGCAGAAGCATTTGATGGCATTTTGGGTGGTTTTCGGGTTGTTTACGGATGGTTTAGTTCATCACCTGTACCTCTTTGGAGAATTCTGGACCATTTTGACCATTTTTCCCTTTTTTTTGGCCAACTCCTTATGATTAGGTTTAGGACATTGCATAGGAATCATTTGATGTCAGCTTGGGTGATTAGGGGGTGGTTTAGTGCATCTGTACCCTGTGTACCTCTTTGGAGGGTACAGACCTCTTTTGACCCTTTTTTCCCTTTTTTTTTGGCCAACTCCTTATGATTAGGTTTAGGACATTGCATAGGAATCATTTGATGTCAGCTTGGGTGATTGGGGGGTGGTTTAGTGCATCTG
Source organism: Cymbidium sinense (assembly GCA_021442155.1). NCBI lineage: Eukaryota > Viridiplantae > Streptophyta > Magnoliopsida > Asparagales > Orchidaceae > Cymbidium > Cymbidium sinense. Next base: position 84,066,619 of record CM038231.1, on the reverse strand, counting down.
TACCCTGTGTACCTCTTTGGAGGGTACAGACCATTTTTTACCCTTTTTTCCATTTTTTGCCAACTCCTTATTATTATGATTAGAACATTGCATAGGAAGCATTCGATGGTAGTTTGGGTGGTTTCTGGGTGGTTTAGTGTATCACCTCACCTCTTGAGTGTACACCATTTTAATCTTTTTTACTATATTATAATCTATTATAAATAATTCAGACTCTGTAATCGAATAAATTAAGCCTCTAAATTGACAAAGCATAAATTCAGTGCTCATAAGTATGTTCAAAGTGAGAAAAAGTACATGTTAAGCAACTAAGCAACAATCTATCCTAGTAAATAGAATTACTAATCAACATTTACCTCACAATCAGAAATATAAAAAATATATATAGCTACAACAAACCACACTACTTGATTAAATCATCACAGATATAACTACATTGCAAATCAACTAAAGATATATAACAGTCATTAATCATAAAACAAAAGCAGTATTTCCGAGAAAAACCTAAACATTTATTATGAAAATTTATTTTTATAGATCCATCTCATAGAACGAAACAGAATTATCAATCATCACTATCAAATACAACTAGATCGTATCATATGTGAAAATATACACCGAATCACTATTCATGACATGGAAATGGTCCATAACGGGGAAAATATATCAAGAATCACACTTTATGGAAATCAATCTTTATTGGAATTAGCTTTGGGAGCTTCACGATCGATGCATGCACTTGAGTCTTCAAAGCGAGAATAAAATATCATCCAGACCATGCACTTCAACTATATGAGATGAGAGAGGATAAGTTAAACAAAGCGGTAAAATATCATCCAGTGTCTATGCACCTCAAAAAAAAAAATTTCTTCAAAGCCACCTAAGATGTATTAAACAAAATCTTATATCGGACAAAATAATATTGTTCTCACTTCACGATTTTAAGTCCCAAACAAAATGTAGCGTAAGCGAACTCTAAATATATTCATTATCTTTGGCCAATCCAATCTCTACCCATCCATCGGAGGTTTCTTGATTCTTTGCTTCCATGTATTTGCAGACAAACATTCCGTGACACTATTTTCTTGGGTAGTATCCCACTCACTATGTCGATTGGCCATTTCCTTGGATGCTTCAAAAGCACGATCTTCAACAAGTAATTTGATCTAAATAGGCAGAAAAAAATTTCAATAAGTTGGATTAGGGAAAAAAAGGTTAAGATGAACTAGATTTGAAAATAGTTCTTACAATCTCAGGAAGAATGCTCTTATGGGTTGGTTTGGGCAATGAGTCATAAAAATACCAGGCCTCTGATTTAATATGTCCAACCAAGAGTGTCCAGTGCTGATTATCTATAACTGGCATTAAGATTAACTAGGCCGCGTCCATGATGATATCTTTGGATGAACATCTTGCTTTCCATCTTGAGCCGCACGGCATAACTCTATAGAAAGAGAAACGATTACACATTACATCTTTCATCTAAGCAAACAAGAACTGAATCGTAATACCGAACATTCATGCGGAGTAACATACCCAATGCAAGCATAAGGAGTTGGTATTATGCTCTATACAACATTACAACATTCATGTTTTGGGTGGGTATTATGCTCTATACATAATCATAAGGAGTTGGCGGAAAAAGCGTAAAAGGTCAAAGGGTACCCTCCAAAGAGGTACACAGGGTACAGATGCACTAAACCACCCAGAAACCACCCAAGCTGACATCAAATGATTCCTATGCAATGTCCTAAACCTAATCATAAGGAGTTGGCCAAAAAAATGGGAAAAAAGGGTCAAAAATGGTCTGTACCCTCCAAAGAGGTACACAAGGTACAAATGCAAAATACCCACCCAAAACCACCCAAACTGCCATCAAATGCTTCCATTATAATGCTCTATACATAATCATAAGGAGTTGGCCAGGAAAAACTATAAAAAAAGATCAAAAGAGGTCTGTACCCTCCAAAGAGGTACACAGGGTACAGATGCACTAAACCACCCAGAAACCATCCAAAATGCCATCAAATGCTTCCTTTGCAATGTTCTAAACATAATCATATGTAGTTGGCAAAAAAAAATGAGAAAAATGGTCAAAAATGGTCTGTACCCTCCAAAGAGGTACACAGGGTACAAATGCAAAATACCCACCCAAAATCACCCAAACTGCCATCAAATGCTTCCATTATAATGCTCTATACATAATCATAAGGAGTTGGCTAGAAAAAAACTATAAAAAAGGTCAAAAGAGGTCTGTACCCTCCAAAGAGGTACCAGGTCTGCACTAAACCACCCGTGAAACCAAGTGCAAATGATTCTGCAATGTCCTAAACCTAATCATAAAGAGTTGTCCAAAAAAATGGGAAAAAAGGGTCAAAATGGTGTACCCTCCAAAGAGGTACAGAATGCAAAATACCCAAAACCAAAGCTCCATCAAATGCTTCCATTATAATGCTCGTACATAATCATAAGGAGTTGGCCGGAAAACTATAAAAAGATCAAAGAGGTCTGCTCCAAAGAGGTACGGATCTGATGCACTAAACCACTAAACCACCATCATCAAATGCTTCCTTTCTGATGTTCTAAACATAATCATATGTAGTTGGCAAAAAAATGGGAAAAATGGTCAAAAATGGTCTGTACCCTCCAAAGAGATACACAGGGTACAAATACAAAATACCCACCCTAAACCACCCAAACGCCATCAAATGCTTCCATTATAATGCTCTATACATAATCATAAGGAGTTGGCGGAAAAGCGTAAAAAAGGTCAAATGAGGTGTACCCTCAAAGAGGTACACAGTGCAGGCACTAAACCACCAGAAACCACCCAAGCGCAATCAAATGCTTCCTTTGCAATGTTCTAAACATAATCATATAGTTGGCAAAAAAAAGGGAAAAAGGGTCAAAATGGTGCTACCCTCAAAGAGGTACAAGGTACAAATGCAAAATACCCACCCAAAACCACCACTCAAATGCTTCCATTATAATGCTCTATACATAATCATAAGGAGTTGGACTATAAAAAAGATCAAAAGAGGATCTACCCTCAAAGAGGTACATACGATGCACTAAACCACCAAATCACCCAAAATCAAATGCTTCCTTTCAATGTTCTAAACATAATCATATGTAGTTGGCAAAAAAATGGGAAAAATGGTCAAAAAATGGTAGACCCTCAAAGAGGTACAAATGCAAAATACCCAAAACCAAAGCCATCAAATGCTTCCATTATAATATACATAATCATAAAAAAAACTATAAAAAAAAAGGTCAAAGAGGTACCCTCAAAGAGGTAACGAGTCTGAATGCACTAAACCACCGAAACCAGTGACATCAAATGATTCTATGCAATGTCCTAAACCTAATCATAAGGAGTTGGCCAAAAAAATGGGAAAAAGGTCAAAATGGTTTGTACCCTCAAAGAGGAATTTGTAAATGCAAAATACCAAACCACCGCCATCAAATGCTTCCATTATAATGCTCTGTACATAATCATAAGGAGTTGAGGAAAAGCGTAAAAAAGATCAAAAGAGGTCAGTACTCCAAAGAGGTACAACGAGATGCACTAAACCACCCGAAACCACCCAACGCCATGCTTCTTTGCAATGTTCTAAACATAATCATATGTAGTTGGCAAAAAAATGGGAAAAATGGTCAAAATGATTTGTACCCTCAAAGAGGTACAACAAATGCAAAATACCCACCCAAAACCACCCAAGCGCCATCAAATGCTTCCTTTTGCAATGCCTACGTAATCATAAGGAGTTGGAAAAAAGCGCAAAAAGATCAAAATGGATGGGGTCTCAGAGGTCTGAGGAGAATACAAAAACCACCCAACCACCATCAAATGCTTCCTTTGCAATGTTCTAAACATAATCATAAGCGGTTGGCAAAAAAAATGGGAAAAAAAGGTCAAAAATGGTCTGTACCCTCCAAAGAGGTACAGAGGGTACAGATGCACTAAACCACACAGAAACCACCCAAACTACCATCGAATGCTTCCTATGCAATGTTCTAAACATAATCATATGGAGTTGGCAAAAAAAGGGAAAAAGGGTCAAAAATGGTCTGTACCCTCCAAAGAGGTACAGATAGTACAGATACAAAATAACATATAAAAATAGCCAATCTTTATCTTGAGAAGAAGCAGTAAACCCTAAATTCATTCAAGTTGGGAATGCATGTGTAAATACCTCATGTAGTCACCTAGAATACCTCAATTTATGATTTGCTATACCAGCGGCGGTCCGGATCGGATAACCGCTAGGCGAGAAAAATCCTTCGAGGAATGAGCGTCGGTAATGTTTCTCGTTCTTCTTCTCCCGCTTTTGACGCAGCGCTGGCGGGTAGAAATGTATTTACATCCGTTATCATATCGATGTTTCGGTAGGCCGGGGGAAAGCAAAACCGTTATCATTTGCTGTTAATCGGTAAACGGGGAAAATACCGGTGAGATGTCGTCCATAGATTGGAGTCCACGCTACGTCGGACTCACGTAATATTTTCTCGTCAAATATTGTTGTGATTCAATTGATTTATTATTTTATAAATTGAGATATCTCTTCAAAATATAGAATTTTTTAAGGAAATTGAATAAAAAAAACAATCCCAAGCTTGGACTTATAATGGTTGAGTATGCGTTGGAAATCGGAGGGTTTGTTGGGCCAAGAGTGGAATGCTTTGAAATCATGAGAGAAAAGGACGAAGAGGGCGTCTACACTGGAGAACCGTGAGCTCCTCCCTTTTAATCCATGCCTTTGATCCTCACTTTCTAGGTGTTGATTCTCACCAACATCTTTCCTGTACTTCACCTCTAGTTTTCCAGCTCATGTCTTTTCCCCTCTAGCCCAAAATTTCTTTTGAAACCCTAGATCACAAACCAGAGAGAGAGAGAGAGAGAGAGAGAGAGAAATCAGAACATACAATTAAGGAAATAAATGCTTTTGAGGAAGAAAGCCAGGTCTCCCTAGGGCTTCCTTTACTGGAAAAATAAATAAATAGTTACTATGCATGTCTTCTAACCTCATGATTTAAACTATTACATCTATGCATTAAGATAATTCTTTTAATGCATTGTTATATTAAAATTATTTATACTTTCTTTTTTGAAAAAAGTTTAATATATTTCAGATGCTTAACATTTAATATATTTTACTTATACTTGTTAGGTCAAAAAAATTTCGATTAAAATGAATATTTGTCAAATTTAAAATGGCACTTTTGATTATAATATTTAGTCATGAAATAAATGGTTAATTAATAAAATAAAATTCAAATATGATTAAAGTAATTTGGTCTTGCTGAAATGATTAAATATTTATAAAAAAAATTACTTTGCATGACTTAGAAAAATTACAAAAAAGATTTAAAATTCATATACTAACCATTAATTTGATATCACAATTTTTAAAGCGATGAATAACAAAAATAAAAATAAAAAAATTCTTGGTTCGATTTTTTTTAAAATTTTACAATGTTCTTATTTAAACTATTATGTCACACTTAAAATAAGAGACATGAGATTTGACAAAATCTCCTGGGCGTGACACGGCTAAAGGAGGTAAAAGGGTCCACCATAATCATTGTAAAGTGGAGTCACACGATGCTAGAAGGTTCTGAAAGACTCTATAAAAGTCTAGATTTATCTGGAAGATTCTAGAAACTTCTAGAAGATTTTAGATGTTTCAAGAATATTCTAAAAGTCTTTGAAATTCTCATAGACCTTCCAGATAATTCAAGAATAATATAGAATATTCTAGAATAATGTGGGTGCTTGAAGAGTAATCTAAGGGATTCTAAAACTCTCTAAAACTATATAAATATATAACTGAAATAGTGTGGAGTATTCTAGAAGATTCCACACATATGTAATGTGTAGTCTTTTATATATCTTTCTTAGGCATATGACGATGGCTATAAATAAGACCCTTCCTTCTCATTTGTAACCATCCAAGAAGAGTGGGTATGAGTGTGAGTGTGTAAGGCCCAAGCCTTGTAACCGCTTCTTTGCTAGTAAAGTTTTTCCACTTACTTCTCTCTCCCTTTGTGCATTTTAGCCTCTGTGTAACTGCAAGGCTGACTTAGCATCAAGGGGAGATGTTAAGGCCGCATGAGTAACTTAGGGAAAGTCCGTCCATGACAATTGGTATCAAAGCAATGCAATCCAGAAAGCGGAGGCCAAGACGGTGTCAAGGCCAAAAAAGTATCAAAGGCGGGTTGGTATGATAAGTGTAGAGTCGTTGTGGGAAGACCAATGATAGGAGGAGCAATGTGGCCTATAGCATCCAAGCCAAAAGAAATACCCAAAGAGAATATCTCTAGTTTCAATTCACAACTATCTTGAGGGATAGAGGTCATGAATGGCATGGGGGTCCAAATGGATGGCAAATGCGAAGAGGGGAGTAGCTTGGTGGAAAGGGGTTCCACCATCCAAGCTACGAGAAGAGGTACGATAGTTCAACTGGAGGAATCATTGATTGACAAAGAGATGAAGATGCATAAAGAGCTCAAGAGGGAGCTCAGCAGAACATTGGCTCAAGTAAAAGACTTGCAAGAGGGTGTGGCCTTGTGCGAGCATGCTTTAGGGAGACATCTACAACCATCCAAATTTCTTTATGGATGCATGTAATACATAGACGCTAGAGCAACAAGAGAGGCAAGGATGTCAAGCCCAAAATAGGAAGAGAGTCGTGCTTGAGGAGCACTATATAGGGCTACCACCATAGATGGAAGGCATTGTAGCAAAAAGGCCCATGAGATCACGGGCCATCCATTCCATGTGATTAGAACGGACGGTCTTGATCAAATCATGCTAGATCAACCAGATTAATCTTACTTAACCGCGGGTTTGATCGTGGTCGTCAGATCTTAAATCGAACGGCTCACAAGATAACGCGTCCCCGACTCACCTTTAGATATGACAACTTAAATAACCAATGCCGCGGTGCTACTTGGAAAGCGCGAGCGTCAACGGATCATGTGGCGTCGATGAGATTAGGGTTAATTAAGGTTAATTAAATGCATTTTAATGGTTGAAAATTCATAAATTTATAACTAATTATAGAAAAATCCAAATAATACAAATAAATGCTCATTTTAAAGGTATTTTAGAGGAGAATTTAATAAAAAATATTCCTAATTGATTTGAATAGTAATTAAGGATTAATTTGAGTTTAATAAACAACTTAATTAACTTAATTACTTCCTAATTACACAAGTAATTAATTCCAAACTTTTTGAGGTTGATTAATGGGAGTTCCTCTACCTCCCATAATTTTTTTAGGATTTATTGTTGAGTTAATTAGGGAAATTGAGTGTCTTACCTTTAATTACTTTTTTAATTAATTAGGTGGTTAATTAACATTATAAATCGTAAGAAAATTATTAGTTAAGTTTGCTAATCATTGTGGAACAGTGAATGGGCATGTGGAATGAGATTGGGACCTCTTTCCCAATCTCTTCCCGAAGTTCATTTCACTTGAATGGGAATTAATTAATTTGGGATTAATTCATAGTTTAATTCATTAATTAAATGATTTAATTAATTAAATTAAAATCATAATCATTTTAGATCTCATCTAATTAAGTTTCTTGGATAGACTCTTAGGTGTTCAATAACCTAAGAGATTCCTAAGGAAATTATAATTAGCCCACATGTATGGGAGAGTTATAAGAGTACTTAATTAAGTCCCTTAGCTTAATTAATCATTAATGATGAGCCTATTGCATTAGGCCCTTTCTTTTCTTAGGATCATTGTTGATTTTATTTACAATGCACATGCATATCATGTTGGCTCACCATTATTTGGGTAAATATGCTAAGGTGATATAGGAAAGGGCTAATTAATATACTTAATGCATGTTACAACCTAATTAACTCATAAAATCAATTTAATTCCTTTTCATTAAACCAATTTAATTAACTAATATGGGAATAGGTTAGGAGCAGCAAATGATTGAATCTTCTTTTCACATTCATTAAATCAAATTAAAACATAAAAGTTAAAAGTAACATAAGAAACATTGGTTTGCTTGAAATGACTTTATTTGGTATGATTATCTTTAGGAATTAACTTAGTTGAATGAGCTCATGTGATTATGTTCAAGTATTCCTTTCCAAATCATGCTAAATGTTGTTTGTTATTTGAAATTATGCATTCATGTCTTTCAAGAATAAATCAAATGAAATTTTCCTTATGTTAAGCTTGCATGTGTTGAATTAAATTTATAATATGTGTGGCTATTATCACTATTAAATCAAAGTTATTTTCAAAAGTTTATAAGTCAACTATAATATTTTAAATGATAATAGTCATAAATATTTATAAGCTTGCATGTGTCTATGGCTTAAAACATGTGATATGGAGTTCTCTTTCATTAGTCTATATGGATTTACATAAAGTTTGAATGTTAATAGGTGTATATTCCATTTGAAAAGGACATAACATTTGTTTGAATTCATTCCTATGAATTTCTATGTTAGAATATATATAGAACTTTAGCTCACATGTATAAATAATTCAATTGAAATGAATACAATTTTTCCATGATTTTTCCATTCTCGTAGTCATTTGTACATTCATGTATATTTAAGAATAGTTGGTATATCTAGTTTAGACATTTCAGGAATGCGAGACTTTAAGTAGCCCTAAGGAGATCTTTTCCTCACTCCCCTGGTTTAACAATGGTGAAGTATCAACTTAAAACTTTTATACTTGTATGTGCATTTAGCTAACGAATGAAAATTTCCTTGCAATTGAAAGAAATACAATTTTTGCATGATTTTTTCCATTCTTGTAATCATTTATACATTCATATATATTTCAGAATAATGGGTATATCTAGTTTGGACATTCTAGGGTCGCGAGGCTTTAAGTAGCCCCAAGGAGGTCTTTACTTCACTCCCCCGGTTTAACAATGGTGAAGTATCTGCTTAAAACTTTTATACACTTGAATGTGTATTTAGCTAATGAGTGAAAATCTCATTTTCTATAAAATACACATTTGCATCTTTCATTTAAAGTCTTAAAAGAAATATGTTACATGTATAGATACACTTAGGATTTAATCACATACATGTTATGTGTGATGGAAATGAATGGTTTAATATATGTCATGTGGTAGTAGTTCAATCAAGCTAATCTTAAGATGTATTTCATATTGAATAGGATCATTTAAGGTGAACCTACACTTAAGATTAATTAAATCATTTAATAAGCCATTCACTAAAAGAACTAAATCAATTAACATGCTTTACAATGTGGTTTAAGATAAGGGATGAAAGAGGGCAGTTCTCTTTCTTCGCTTTATAACACTTAGTTGCTAAAAAAACATAAATTTAAATTCTCAAATTAATAAAATAATTTAAAGTGAAACCAACCCTTTATGTTAAATTGAATTATTTCTACACTTAGAAAATCAAAACCTTAATGCCTAGTTAGGACTTACCACACAAGCCTTAACACACACATTAGAATTAAGTTACTACTTCTAGCTTTATGTTAGAGCGGTGCTTGTTATGATGTATATTTTATTTTGTGATGTAATAATTTAGACTGGATGTTAGGGTGTATGCTTCATAGGCGGATGATGAGTGATTAGTCTAATCATATTTTCTGAGGATTGTGCTTGAGGGGCTGCTTAAAAATAAATATAAATGCTCTCTTTACAGGTTGCTTAAGCCACTAAGCATAATCCAAGTTATAACAGGTAGGTTTGGTTATCCATGTGTTGAATGCTAAGCCTAAATTACAAATATAATTGCTTGAGATTGTATATGTGTTTAGCTAACACTTGTCTTGCAAGTGTAGTTAGATTTACTTTTCTTATTTTTAATGTAATTTTTTATTAAGAATTAGGATTAGTGCTATAAGGGTTTAGGATGAGCATTGGCCGGAAGACTTAGTCTTGGGGTGTCATGTGATGCCTTGAAGCCTACCAAATCAAAGAAGAAAAGACATGAAGACTTGACGATTTGAAGACCTCCCATAGCAATTATCATTTGTAAATTGTAATTATTACTTTGTAATTCCGGGTTGTATAAGGATATAGCTCGGCTATCTATCTTTTCTTTTCGGGTTGTACGGCGGTACTCAACCGCATCAGCCTCTTATTCTTTTGTGTTAGTTATAAAATTATTTGATGTTTTGTTTAGCTTGTACTTTAGAAATAACATGCTTTTCATAGTTTCTTATGATTGATGTTTGAATGTGTGGCCTGGATGCGATTAGACTCTTAGGAAAAAATAAATTTTCTATCTAACTATAACTCATAATTAAAATTTTCTAAAACTCATAATCTCAAAATAAAGCTTAGGATTTAAATAAGATAATTAAAAGACTTAACAACCTCTTAGTTGAATGGTTGAATGTCTCATAACATGCATGCATATTCTTTCTCTCTTGAACATGAAGGAACTTGCACGATAGGAGAATGCTTGACCTGAGGGCATCTCTTATGGTGGAGAACACCTTCTTCTTGATTTAGCCCATGACCTATTTTCATCATGCATTTAGGCATAAGAAATGATGGCCTTTGTCAAAATGAAGAGTCAAAAATCAAATAAAAATTGAAAAGATTTGTATAAGATTAAGTCATTACTCATACACTCATATCTAGTCTCTTTAGGAGTGGGTTTAAGGACTTTGTCTCTTTCTAAATAATAACAATTTAACTATCTTGCAAAATCATATGACTTACTTACATGATTTTAAATTATTGGAGGAGTTAGCTGCCTGTCACTCTAGGCGGTTGTAAGTTTAGCAGTCAGGTAGTTTATCATCTCTTATGGAGATAAACCATATACCCATCTTCGCTTAGACCTAGGCCATGCTTTGGCTTATGCCAAAGCTCCTTAGATATAGGATCCGAGGTAGCTATTTTCTTCGGGCTACAAGCATAAATTCTCACATCTTAGGCTTTTCACAACCTTATATTGATGGTTTATAAGCCCTAGCAATCTAATAAAATTCAACTCTAATAAAATAATTCTCCTCACTTTCAAATATCTAAATCCCAATCATAGGATAGATTAGAATGCTCATTAGGCTTCTTAATATTATGAGCATTTCCTACTCATTTCCATTGGCTTCGATAATAAGTCTTCTTGAGTTTTTTTTGATTTTCCAATACAACTAATCATTTGATAGTTTAGCCCTGAAATCTTTAGAGACTTTAATTTTTTACTTTAATCGAGAGTATTCCAAAGGGATTCCAATTCCTTAGGATGTAATTAACTATGGGGGCTTGCCTCCATAGGAACTTAATGAACCCGCTTAAAATAAATCTACTTTACTTTTTTTCATTTAGGGGAAAGATCTATGGTATATTCAAAAACCCGTCATGCTTTAGAAGTCTTTATTAAGTGAATAGGTCTATTATAGGGTGATGATTTCTATCTTTCGAGATAGTGCATCATTTCTTAATGTCGTGCCAAATCATTTCAATAAGTACCCTCTAAGATCTGCATGGTGTCTCACATCTCAAAAATAAACACCACAAGTATTCTTAGGGAATTTTATTCCCTAAGATATAATTAACTATGGAGGCTTGCCTCCATAGGGAACTTTAGAACCCAATTTAATATAAACCTTACTTTATTCATCCATGTAAAGCAGGAGAAAAATCTCTAGTATATTCAAAGAGCTATCATGCCTTAGGAGTCCTTATTAGGTGATTAAGTCCATTGAAGGGTGACGTCCCTATCTTTCGAGTTAATATATCATACCTCAATGTCGTACCTGTAGAGAGAGAGAGAGAGAGAGAGAGAGAGAAAGAGAAGGGTAGAGGTGGATTACCCCAGGTGTCCTCCACGACCTTCTTTTAAATAAAACATAAAATATAACGGTTAGAGAGCTTGTATTTTAACCTTGCATTGTTTATAATATTTCATCTATGCCTGATGACGTTTTTGTTAATGAATTATTATAATATAATTATTTTTATTTTTATTTTTCAAAAATAAGTTTAATACATTTCAATATGCTTAACTGGCATTTAGTTTATTTTACTTATATTTGTTCAGACAAAATAAATTCTGATTAATAATGAATAATGGCATTTTTTTTATTAAAATTTTAGGTTTGAAATAAATAGTTAATTAATGAAATAATATCCAAATATGATTAAAGTAAATAGTTGAAATAAAAATCAAATAATTTTTATGATTGGATTAATCATGCTACAAGATCTTGTAAGTCAAATTAATGTTTGCCATTTGATCTTTTGTAATAGTAATTATAATCAAATTAATAAAAGATCATATATTCTTAAATAGTTGTTAGAATAAAAATAAAATTGCTTTATTGTAATATTTAATTAAATTGTGATAAAAAAAAACTCATTGGCTCTTTTAAATGGCTCACTTTATTAAAATAGAAATCAAATAATTTTATTATCAACAACTACAATTTCGTTAAATATTTATTTTAAAATTAATACTTTTTTAGACACAACAACTGCCACCAAATTTCTAAAAAAAAAAATGTTGACGTTTGACATTTGCGAACATGTTGCTGGAGTGCTACAAAAAGTTTTGAAGTTATTTATTTAGTGATCACAAACGCATTTTAAGGGTTTTTAAGATGGGAGAAGAAATTTTTTTAAGGTAAAGCTTTATATTCCAACAAAATTTTGGTTAAATTTTAAATTAGCCTACTTTTAATTAGCAAATTAGGCATGAAAAAAATTTAGCAAAATTGACTCAATCATCCGTTGGCGTAGCATGGCATCCGCGTCGTTGTCCATTGAAAAGTCGTCATTGAGCGGACGAATAATAGCATTGGCATCCATCGGCGCCGTCGTCCGTTCAAGACGGCATCTCATCCTTAATTCGGACGAAAAACCAAATCCCCCCTTCATGATTCAGATCCATTTTTTTCCGCCCCGCTCTCGGCAGCTCCAAAAATTTCTTCCATAGCCAGATTTACACCTCCCTAGCGCGCCACCGGCCAAGGAGGAGGTCGCCGCCGGCCAAGGAGGGCGTCGTCACCGACGGAGATCGAACATTTTGTAATTTGTGTGCCGGTTTAGATATTTTTACCCTAAATGCTAAATTTGTGGTAGATCTCGTTATGTATGGCTTTATATTATATGATTTGATTATTTAGTTATATTTAGAGACTAGATTGTGTTATAATGCTTTCGTTTGAGTAGATTTGTGTATTTTGTGAATGCATATGAGTTTAGAGTTTATGTTAGTGTTTTTTTTATTATTTAGAGGTTATATATGATTTTATTTTGTATGATGCGCTTATGTAGTTGTATTGTTAGGCTATATTGAGTTATAATATTTTTGTTTAATTAGATTCATATATTTTGTGAATGAATGTATCTTTGCTTATTATTTTGAATGTTGTGGGAAAATTATATCGTAGCTATTGAGTCACACGTTATTAATATTGTTTGTCGTGAAAGATTTCTTTGGAACTTAAAAAACCTTTTGCGACTGTGAAGTTGTCATTTTGCAATAGTTATAACGAGTCACAACATGTCAAGGTTGTTACTGTATAGATGTTAGGCCAACATCCATGAATCAACCTTTAATGAGTTATGATGAGATCTTTAAGTTTTTACTTTGCATTTGAATTCGATCAGTATTTTGGTTGTAGTCAATAGTGACTTCCTAGTGACAAAAAGTATGCATAACTCACTTTGAAATAGTGTATTAATATACTTTGATTGTGTATTCTTATATTATGTAAGGCTAGATTGAGTTATAATACATTGGAATTTATTAATATTCAAATATTGTTTGTTTTTTTTTTATATTCATGTGCTTCATGTAAGCTGTTATTGTTAGTTTGTAGCAAGTCATGTTTGTTAGTATATTAATTTCTGCTTCTCCTAAACTAGCTTTTGATGGGTTGTAGCAAGTCATGTTTATTTTTTTTATGTTACTTGTGCTTCCTATAAACTACTTGTTAGTTTGTAACAAGTCATATTTGTTAGTATATTAACTTTTTGCTTCCCCTAAACTGGTTTTTGTTGGGTTGTAGCAAATCATGTCTGCTTTTTATATTTATCTGCTTCATGTCAACTAACTATTGTTAAGTTGTAATAAATGTAAGTTTGTTTTTCCCTAATATAGATGTTGTTATTTCCATACTATAAATGTATTATTATTTATGTTTCGACAAAATTGTTGTAGGAATGATGTCTGCCGAAGAAGGTGCTCGCCCCGCACGCAGGAGGCGAAGATGAGCAGAGGAGACTGTTGTAGATTACGACTCTCCACCGGCTGAAGTTCACCCTAGTATAGCGGTGCTACATGGTCGGCACAGAGCCGCGCATCCTGATTTGGCAAGGTGTTTTATTCAAGTGTATGGATTATCCTCACGATACTAAACTATAATTCCCTCGATTTCAGTTATGGATGTCGATCTCATTTACTTATGTTTAGAGAATGGCCAATAACCCTAGATTTATGGTCGCTACGAAAGTACCGGACTAGATTGTGTTTCTCAGATGCAATACATTCGCTTAGATCACCACTTGCTCACAGCATTCGTAGAACGTTGGTCTTCGCAGACTAATTCTTTCCACTTGCCCATTGGAGAGATGACAAATACCTTGTAGGATGTTGTTATGATTCTGGGTGTTCATATAGATGACCCGCCTATTGTTGTGAGGATTGTGGTTAGTGGTGGCAAGCGGTGGGCATCTTGGCTACACTGCTGTGATGAGTTGATATGAGCACATCCTCGACGCATGTTGTCTACCAATCCCATCCAACCTCATATCACATCGAGTTCGAGAATGGGATGGGCATGCACACTTGTTTGCCCCTAGTCGTGGTTGGAGGTATGTGGATTCTTACTTAGATCTCCCAAAGCTTCAGTTTATGCATGTCAGAGCATACATACTCATTGCTATTGGTTGTTTCCTTATGCCAAACACATCTGGCTCGGAGGTTCAGCTGCAGTATCTGCCCCTGCTGGAGGATGTTGATACATTTAGGGAGTTCTCATTACGATCAACTGTGCTTGCTCATTTGTATAGAGAGCTTCATAAGGCAACGAAGCTGAAGCACACGAATATGACCGGTTGCCTACATTTACTGCAGGTATGGCGTGGGAGTACGTTCATGTAAGCATACCAACGTTGCATATTCCATATCCTACAAACATAGATGGGCTGAGTGTGGGATGTTGTTAGAATGAAGGGTATGTCTGAGAGATGACGCCAGCCCACAATAGAGTCTATAGAGACGAACTAGATGGTCTGCTTTAGAGTCAGGTGCGTTGCTTTGTATGTTTATTTTTTAGGTCCATTATTGCATGTAGACAACAAAGATAATATCCCATTGAAACAACACAGGTTATTTGGGAGCCATACAGAGTTTAGATCCGTGGATGTATCGCAAATGTATGCTTACGTGGGGACGAGATATGGCTGACTAGACTACCATTGAAAAATGAGTTGAGTGATACCTTCCCTATCGTGATCGTAGCCTTCCACCTATGATTGAGGTAGCACCGCTAGATTCTACTTTCATGCGAGTGGATGGTTGAGGGAAACTCGTGAATCCAATCACCACTAGACGCATTACTGCAGTGGAAGAGACATAATTATGGTGGTAGACTCTTCCCAGCAGGGGGAGCCAGCCATTAACCGATACATGTGATGGTATCGATCTTGGGCTTTACTCTACATGCTGAAGGCACCTACAATTCCCCCAAACACTTATTACCCTCGAGCACCTGGAGACTGACTTATGGTAAGCCTTCATTTGATTACAACAATAATAATTTTCTTTACTGATTCCATCATAATTAAAGTTCTTTCAATGCAGCGTGAGCACATCCTGAATACCGAGGACATATTCCAGCGATATTTTGGGAGGGATGAGGACACAAATTTTCAGCAATCAGTCAACCAATATGAGGGGTTGTGCAGGGAGCTACGGTGCAACATGCATATTTGCTGACACTGGGACACTAACATTCCAGGTGCTTCGTCGTCAGTGCAGCCAAATAGGTCGGCGATAGATGTTGGTCCATTATCTCCACCAGTGGTCGGACCATCTGCATAAACATTCATACAACTGCCATAGTATTCATACCATGAAGTTATGTGGACACAGATGCACCCGTGGCAGCCACCAGTCCCTCCTACATATGGGCCTCCATCATTCCATATGACACACCTGGGTTACTCGCAACAACCCTCCAAGCAGGTTGAAGAGGAGGAACAACATCAGGAACATCATCTAAGAGACCGGCCACGACGACCACCAGATCATTATACGCTCGGTAGTGATGCGATTCTGCCACGCAGGTATCATCGGAGATAGTCGTCTGCATTATTATCTTATTGTCGATAGTAGATGACATTTTGTTGTATTTGTATCTCTCTTATTGTAATCAAGGATTTCGATGAAGTATTTTCTTGTTTTGGCTACCTTACTTGAAATCAGCTTTAAATTCATATCTTTTTTGTGTTGCTTTTTTAATACGACTTTAAGTGTTTACAAGAAGTTGTACCTTGATTGATTTTTTTTTAGTGAAGAAATTCCCTTTGTTAATAAGATTAGAGAAGGAGTTTGTTTATGTTGTGAGCTTAGTTTGAGTTGGTTTGTTATCCTTATTTGAAAATGATTACATTCCTACAATTAGCACATTAATTTCTCTTATGTAAATGTAATTAATATGAATTATTATCTCCAAACAATAAGAGTAATGGGATATAAGCACCGCTCATATGTCACGCCTCTTAAAATTTTGTTAATTACACTTCATTAAGAGTGTTTGTTTAGAGTGAGTTATTTGTGCATTTCGTAATTGTTCATTTTGCAAAAATACGCGTGACCCACAATCGTAATTTTGATCAACATGAAAGTTCTGAAAAATTTTGTTACAATTCCAATGATACCAAGCTCGCTCGATTCGACACCGGATGAGTCCGAAAGTAAGGCGATTGCTCCAAAATTTCAGGTCGACGCCAGCTACATTCACAAAAATTATCACAGACGCCACAATCGTAATTTTTTATCAACATAAAAGTTGTGAAAAATTTTATTACAATTCCAATGATACCAAGCTAACTCAATTCTGACACTGGATGAGTTCGATATGGGCAAAA
The DNA here is from genome assembly GCA_021442155.1 of Cymbidium sinense. Lineage (NCBI taxonomy): Eukaryota > Viridiplantae > Streptophyta > Magnoliopsida > Asparagales > Orchidaceae > Cymbidium > Cymbidium sinense. The sequence continues at coordinate 84,049,537 of CM038231.1, read as the reverse complement.
TAAGGCGATCGCTCCAAAATTTCAGTCATCGCCGCAGCTTTTACTTGCATTCTCAAAACACTGCATACAATCATAATTTTTTATCAACATGAAAGTTGTGAAAAATTTTGTTATAATTCCAACGATATCAAGCTCGCCCGCCCAACACCGATGAGTTCGATCGAGCAAAATAAGACGGTTGTTTGATCGCCGCAATTTTGCGCGATTCACAAAACCCGCAGATCGGCCACAACCGTAAGTTTTGATTAACATAAAAGTTGTGAGAAATTTTATTACAATTCCAACGATACTAAGTTCTCTCGATTCTGATACCGAATGAGTCCGATACGGGCAAAATAAGAAGTCGCCCAAAATTTAAGGCCAGCTTTTTGCATTCAGAAAATCTATGAAGGGCCAACCTTAATTTTTGATCAACATGAAAGTTGTGAAAAATTTTGTTATGATTCCAATGATACTAAGTTCACTCAATTCTAACACCGGATGAAGCCTATATATGCAAAATACTGCAGATGCTCATAATTTTTTTAAAAAAAATTAAGGATGAGCCGTCGTTTAACTGATCCACCACAATACGCTGATACATTAGGTGTCCTAATTGAGCATTTTTTTTTTTGCCTAATTTAAAATTTTAGCCCAAATTTTTATTTGCCGGTTAAAATGAGAAGCACTTCCTTGTTTGGGCAAAATGAATACAAAATTCTTTCACGTTATTCCTTATAAAAACCCGAATTTAATTTCATTCGTATATTTTATCTTCGTTAAAAAGAAAATAATAATTAATTAATAAAAATAAGCAACTAATTAATATATAAATATTAATTACTAGTAAAATAATTGAGCCGAACTATAAGATTTTATATTTTATCAGAGATTTCCATTAAAGTTATTTTAAAAAAAAAAACAAAAGGCTTGAAGCATAATATAAGAAAATGGACCACACGGCACAACAGTTATATTTTTTTCCTTGGATGGAAGGAAGTCCGCCACTAACCTCTTTCAAACTATTTCAAAATTAATTAATTCATTCAGGTATATTAATTACTTGTAAAATAGTGGAGTATATTTATAAGAAGATTTTATAGTTACTGGATATTACGAATCAGGAAAGTTACCAAAAAAAGAGGAAGGTTAAAACTGTAATTTAAGGGAACCTGATCACAACAGTTATATAAGTGCTCAGAAGGCAGGCCATCAGTAATCACAGAATCCTATAATCTTTCCTCTCTCTCTCTCTCTCTCTCTCTCTCCCACTGTCCGTTGGCTTGCGTTCAAAGAAGAAACGTTCCACCTTTCTCCTCTCTTCGTTGAGAGGGAGGAGCCAAATGGGCAGAGCAAAGTTAGAGATGAAATACAGAGACGAATCTAGGGCGAGAATGAACACTTACAAAACCAGAATCAAAGGTATGGAAAAGAAAGCTGAAGAGCTCTCTGTGCTCTGCGGCGTAGATGTCCTCTTCTCCTCTTTCTCTCCAGATTCGAACACCTTCCACTACTGGCCGAGAAATCCTCTGAATTTCATCGCATTGTCGATCGTTATAAGTCCGTCTCACGGAATCAGCGAAGCGTCGTTCCTTCTCAAGCACTGAATTCCGCACCCCAAGAAGAGCTCTTGGATTTCAACAAAAGCTCGAAGAGGTGAGACAGAGGATCTGTTTTCTGGAGGCAAAAAAGAGTAGGGCATCTTCTTCTTCAACATCTCAGCAGAATTGTGAAGTTATCAATTTCATGGAAGACAAAGAAAATGATTGTGCTTCCATTGTTGTTCTAAATGAAGAAAAAGAAGATGAAGATGTATACTCCAGGCTAGAAGATCTCGGCGAGGATCTGATCTTGTCAGACATTCCTTCAATTTCGTGCTCGAAGAACTTCAATGAAGACTGGAATATCTGCACTGAGAACTATTTCGACTCTGCAGTCATGTTTTCTGATCTTGAGGGTTTATCTCAAATTTATAGTTACTGTTAGTTTGGATATAAGACAGGGCTTCTGTTGTTCTGATTTCAAAAAATAATTCTAGGAATGTCTTTTTTTTTTTCAGTTGATGCAAAGATTTCAGCTGAATGTTCCATTTCAGATCTTGATGTATTGTAATAACTGCTCAGATTTGAATTTTAAGAAAGCTGTCATAAACTTTTTTTTTTTGGAAGAATTGAGGGCATGGCCCAAATATATTAATCCAAAAGTGCAAAATAGTTACATGTTGGGGCTATCTATCAAAACATCTAAAACAGAAAGACAAAAGATAAAATCTCTTGGAGGCAGACAACCTCCAAACTAAACAGAAAAATTAAAGACAATAACTCTAAAACAGAGTTGTTAATGTAGCTCCAGGACTCAGACCAAAAAAACGTGCCAGATATATCAGGCAACCCAAAAGACCAAAAAATACAATTTCAGTGCACATGAGACCAGCGGTTTCATTCCGCACCAAGGATTGTAATACGAGCAAGGCAGCGACTGATCCAGTTCGGAATGCCGTCAGTCTCCAAAGATAATTCCAGCCGGTCATCATTGTCCTCGCATAGTAATAACCACCCAGCATACAAGAATATAGAGGAAGAAGAAGTAAGAGCGCCCCATAATATCAGAAAGATTATGGAGGATCGAAATCTCTCTATTTGTTAATCGCATTCAGCACAATCATTGGCCACTTATCCTTAATCTTCCACTTTTTAATTTTTGCTGACACCCTCTCTTTTATAGAAAGGGAAATAGAGTGAAGTGAGGAGGCAGTGGAGGAGAATAGTCTTGCATTTCGCTCTCTCCAAATAACATATACAATTACTGCAGAAATAAGAAAATGCAATCTGCACAAAACTGTGTTAATCGATTCATCCACATAACTAAGTATTTGTTGCAATGTAACCTGCATAAGAAAGAATTTCCCATTTGGGAGAAGGCTACGTATCAATTCCATAGAAAAGGGGCATTCGAAAAACAGGTGTGCATGGGATTCCTGAGCAGATTTGCAAAGACAGCAAGTTAATGTTGTCCCTAAACCTCTCTTAGCCAATATGTCCGAAGTTTTAAGACCCTCCTTAAAAGCAAGCCAACAATATAATGCATAGTTTATAGCATTCCATTTAAACCATATACCTTTGCTCCAACTAAAATCAGGGAGCCCTGCAAAAACAGCATTTCTGAAATCTATAGTAGCAGGAGAAGTAGAATTGCACCACCTTATCACATCCCCATTACCCATAATCGGAGTAGCCAATATTAGGTTTGCAAGACTTGGAAAAGTAGCAGAAAAGAGTGGAGGAAGAAACCAACAATTTTGTTGTATAAAAGTATTAACCTTTGCATGAGGTAGTAAACCCAAAAACTGAATACCTTTTGTACCCAAGGTGCTAATAAGAGATGAATTTCCACACCATGGGTCATACAAGAGAGAAATCTGCTCACCATTCCCAATTGCATAAGTAAATTTTTCCTTGAATTTGATTGCTGTGGAGTTTAAGGATCTCCATAGTTGGGAAGCTTTTCTTGGTAAAGTTTTCCAAATGGATCCATATTTCATATGACACCATTTGGCAAATAAGGAAGCTCCTTGAATAACTTTCCAAACAATTTTTAATTTGCATATCAAATTAAGAGAAGAGGCAGAGATAAGACCTGTTCCCCCTTTCTCTCTAGGTAGTGTAGTTTTGTCCCATGAAATAGTATGCAGTTTTTTGGTTTCCCCTGCGTGGAAAAAGAAGTTGGCCGTAAAGGAACCAATGCGTTTTATGATACCTTTAGGTATGGCTGTGGATCTGAACCAGTAGGACAAATAGTTATTAACAGATGATCTGATCAATTGGTATCTACCTCCCAAGGAAAGGAATTTGCTCTTCCAACCAGCCAACCATGCTTAGAGTTTGTCAAACATAGGGTTGAAGTGTGCCAATTTGATAGAGCCAGTGACTAAGGGCAAACCCAGATATTTTAGAGGGAATGTGCCCTGAGAGATACCAAGGATGTGTTGTAGTTCATCCACATGCCTACTGTTTTTGGAGAAGCATATCAAGGATTTGTCTGCATTCACCTCTAGTCCAAGGTATGATTCTATTGTATCAAGGGAGTTTTTGAGAGACATAAGAGTAGAGGAAGAGGTTTTGCCCATAGCTAGTAGATCGTCTGCAAATAATAGATGAGAGATATTGTAATTTCCTTGCAAGCATGGTTGATAATGATGAAGGTTTACTTCTCTCTCAATGAAACTAGAAAAAGTGTCCATAACTATTGTAAAAAGAAAAGGGGAAAGGGGGCAGCCTTGTCTTAGCCCATTGGAAGAGGTGAAGAAACCTCTAATACTACCATTCAGCACAATTGAGAAGGGGACATTCATAATACAAGCCTCCACCCATTTTGTAAATTTAATTGGGAATCCTTTGGATATAAGTCTATGGATTAAAGAAAAGCGGTTAACCTTATCAAAAGCTTTTCTCAAGTCAAATTTAGCAAGAAAGTAGCCGCTTGCAGGAGGAGAAGTGAACTCATTTGCAAATCATGAGCAAATGTGACAGAGGATGAGTTTGAGGATGCTTACGCTGCTAGAGAAGGCAATTTGCATGATCATGCTTGGCTATCTGAACTTTACAAAATTAGGCGAAATGGTCCACCGTGATTGAACAAAGATAAATTTTGTATGGGCATCTTGTCAACTCAGAAGTGAGGCCACACAAATAGCGTGTGTCATGGTATTTCAAACCAACAAGTTATGACAGATTGTTTCTTGGGATTGGAGAAGGTGATGGAAACATGGCTAAATGAATGAACATGATGAAGACTTCAAGTGTATCCAAGAATTGTTCGGAGTAGTCCAATTCTTAAGTGTCGCTTTGTTTTATAAGAAAGCTTTACTCTATGTTCAAGAAGAATTTACGCATGGAGTTGGGGATTATCATCGCTTTGATGATAGCCCCATGGAGTACTTGGTGAGGAACTTAGGAGAAGAATGCATCCAAAACCCGGATTGTCCACTTTGATGTGTCTACAGATATTTCTTGTAGCTAGAAATTTGAAATGATGGGCATACTTTGTAATAAGACAGTTCTTAGCCGAATGATGTCTGATTCGGATAAGTACCTCCTCATGCGGTGGTCTACCGAGCAAAGAGGGACATCTACATCGATGGTTCATAAGGTTAGTGCATGTGGAAAGCGAGATGGAACGGCATTATTTTCGTGAACCATATAAGTCGATATATCATATCAAATTAGCATAGTGTAATAAGATTGCTGAGGATTACATGCTTGCATCTCTTAAGCCACTATCTAATGAAGTGGACTCCGTAATAAGTGGGAATTCTCCACCATTTGTTGAGATCGCTTAAGAGGAAGAAGGCAACCACATCATTGGGAGCAAGGTTTGAAGGATCCAATCAAGAGACGCCCAAAGGTGTTTCCAACGCAAAGCTCAAGGCTTATTGGGAGAGTCCAAAAATCCACAAGTACTTACCCTACTTGCCTCTGAAGTTGCTATTACTTATAGGTTCCTGTAAATATTTAATTCATTCTATTTTCTTGTCTTAGAAACTAAAGTGAAGTTAGAGAGTGCTGTAGAACGGGATGCGTCACCGGTTGCAGCTCCGCTATCTGTTATGCCCCAGTGCTTTTCACAAGTAAGACTAGAATATTTCACATTGATGCCGTCAAACATTCATCCATTACTAAGATGTTGTACCATTACTACGATGTTGTACCACGTGAATTCGTCGACCTCATCAATCAACCAATTTGTTAAGGTACACTAAGCTAATGATGGATATTATTACAAGACGGCATTTTGATGCATGATATTATCCAAGAAGGTTTTTTTTAATTTCATTTTTCTGCTTTAGTCATTATGCTTGTATTTTTTTTTGTTCATTTCATAACCGTAGTAAAGTCTTGAAACCAACGCACCAATAAAGTTACTTAAAATTTTATTTTTGAAAGATATTCATTTGCATTATTGTCATCTTAATTGGACCATCTAAAACTGTGTTTCTATTTTATGTTTTATTGTGTTATGAAAACTATGCATGTTGCGAAACAAATTTAGGCTTTAATAGATATGTTTTTTATTTTTTATTTTAAAATTAAATTTATAATAATAGATAATTGTTTACTCATTTTTTATTTATATACTAAACTATTTAATATCATATCTTAAAAATATATTTTTATACCAAGTTATAGCTAACATGTTTCTAAAATTTAATTAGAGAGTGTGCATTGGATTTGTTTTATCTACGATGAGAGATTTAATTAAAATTGAAAATTAAATTTTTGATTTTAATAATACAAATTTAGAAAATACTAATTCTAGCTGCAGCGGAGCATCTTCTTTTCTTTTTTTATCTTACCATTTTTTTGTTTTAAAGTAATCAATAAATAAAAATACTATATATATATATATACTTTTACAATGTATATTAAGTAAACAAAACGAGAAATTAAGTAATCTGGATGGCCTCTTAATTATTTTTTTATTTTATAAGCAAATTAGAGAGCTTCCAAAAGCTTTAAAAAATATATATATTATTGACTTATTCTCAAATTATCTATTATGAAAACAATAAAAAAAAGTGCATATCCATTCTATGTTAGATAAATAAATAATTTTATGGACTATTTGGCATCAGTTATATTTTATTTATTCTATTTATTATTATTATTTTGTTTTATTTATGTTTTGATTTGAAAAAATATATTTTATAGTGATAATTATTGTTAAAAATATTAAAAAAATTTAGTGTTTTAAAAAAATAACCAATGAAATATATAGGGCAATATAGTAGAGAGGTATAGGTGCACAGGTATAGAGGCATGAGTACAGGTTACAGGTATAGAGGTATAGAGGCAGAGAGCACAGAGGTACAGTGCAAGTGCAGAGGTACAGAGGTGCAGAGGTACAGAGGCACAGATACCGGAAATCTCTTAAAATTCAGTACCACTATCATTTTAATTTAGTTACCATGATCAACAACCACAGTGAAATTGAAACAAACTGCAGGAGAGTAGAAATACCGAATCTCCTAAAATTGTCAAGACCACCTCATCTTTGCTGGGATTTAGTTACCATGATCAACAACTAGCTAAATTGAAACAAAACCCCAGCAGAGAGAAATACCAAATCTCCTAAAATTCATCGACCACCTTCTTTTGGGATTTAGTTACCATGATCCGAACAACCGCTGAAGTGAAACAAACTAAAAAAATCGCCTATACTCGAAAGTCCTCAAAATGCAAATGAACATGCCTAAATGAATGATGTGAGAACAACTGAATTATCCCTACTTAAACCCACTGAAATAACAGAATGAATTATCCCTACCTAAACAGAATGTGTTGTACAGAGAACAACTCAAGCATCCAAATTTTATTTAAGTATTTTGAGGCCCAAAAAAATCGCATAAACAAAGTCGGCCCTAAATCTATTCATCTTTTGTCCCGCCCGTTCAGCCCGTTAATGGGCTTCGATAGCCTTCCATGTATTTGCAAATGAACATGCCGCAATGAATCGTTGGACTGATCCAAGCCGCACCGCACTTCCATTTTACCGTCAAATAAATAATGATATCTGAGCTGAATTTAATCGCCGTGAAGATGGATAAGGTATTAGTTAGATCCCCGTGAGAATAAGAAGAGTGCATACCATTTCCAGAATGGCTTTATGTGCTTTTGGCAATGAGTCGTAAATGACCACATGCCAAGCTTGATATTACCACAAGAAGTGTCCGGTCTTATGGATAATGGGAGTAAGAGTACCACGGATGCATCCTAGTGACATTGGATATACATCTTGCTTTCTTTTAGCAAGCCATATCGATAATTCTACAGGGATGCAAGATAACATCTATAAGTCACAGCAGACAGACATGGATATCAAGAATGAATTGCAGAACCACTAAATTTGGAGGAGTAACTCACCCAATGTAAACATGAAATGTAAAGAAATGGGACATACAATCTCGGCACGGAGTACTTCTCGCCAATGATATGATCATCGACGTGTGCATCCGATGAATCGATCCATCAAGAATCGAATCACGCCTCTGAATTAATAATATTTCCAACGAGTAATCAGATCCCCATTATCGAAAGCTATTTTTTGTAATTTATTGAGCAGAGAAATTAATAGAAGTAGTTAGAATGATATGACATTTGAATCTGTGTGAAAAGGAGGAAGATGCCGGGTGACTTACTTGTCCTGGAATCGAGCACATGACCGGTCTATGAGTTGGAGCATCGGCTGAGGCATGCCATCTCTGGATGGGAAGTGCACGAGCCGTGTGCCTACCGGTCGTAATATAATTATTTATAAAAATAATTAAAAAAGCTATATCCATTGTCATCTAAAGCTCGAGAATCGAACTTCTACCTGTGCTTCCTCCACAACTACGATAGCTTTGATGGCTCATCGAAGAAATCGCCACACACCGTAAGGGTGAAACCAACAACCGGGTCATCTATTGTATCACATTATTCATGAAATTAACACACCCCGCCCGCCAGGTGGAGGGAGAATCAAGCCCACTCTTGCTTAGTGGTGAACGGAGAGAACATAGCTTTCCTCTTCCTCATCTCAGGCCTTCACCCGAACAGGCGCCAATGAAATGATAGCGTATGCTCATGGGAGCCTCCCTTCTGCCCTGACGAGCTTCTCGCACAAGACTCCAGGAGGCTTCCACTATAAAGGTCTCCACCACTAGTCGTGTTGGTAGCCTCCAAAGGAGGCTAAGCCCCAATGATAGCCTCCCGAGAAGATACCTGGTCTCCTCAGTAGCCTTCCACCTCACTGGGATGGAAGCACTCTTCTCGGCAACAAGGGTACCCTCAATAGCAAGAACTGCATCAATGCCATCCACCTCTCTCACATCACCGTGCATGGTGGGATGCCACAACTTCCTCAACTCCCTCAAACCTACAAATAACCTATCTATTGCGAGATCCTTCCGATTGGGGTAGTAGCGAGGGCAAGCGACACACCGGTTGGGGGAATATTTGGGAGAGATATCTGAATCAGGAGAGTAAGAATGACTGGACCGGATGGGCGTCGAAGCTCGCTAGGGAAGTTTCATGGGGAGGTGAGGATGATTCAATGAGCCGTCTCCTTCGATAAGTCCTCGAAAAGGACTGTTAAGCCAAAAAGATAGATATGACGACAAATAACATAGTAAATGCATTACTACACCAAATGAACGAACATAACTAATGTCCTACTCCTCCTTTCAAATCGTCAAGGCAACGTCGCAAACTTTATTTTAGGCCAACGTACATACGGTCGCGGATGGAAATGGCTACTAATGCTAATAATGTGCTCACCAGATCTACAAGAAACATTTATACAAAGTTAACTTGCTCACATCAAAAAACATAACTAACGGGTCAACATACCATAAGAAGAGGGACAAAGCCACTCATGTAGCCAGCTGTGTGTATCTTTCTTGTAATGTCATTGAATTGACACTAAGAAGGCCCAAATGGCTTCAATTGTACAAAGAATTTGCCAATATTATCGCAGTAATTAAACTAAGCTACTCTATAGTTGTGATATGCAAAAAATAAATTTGAAATAAGAAAATGTATGTACAGACAAACCGTTGCCAAGAACGAAGCTATCCGATTGTTCGAGCTTATTCTTATAATCTGAACTATACTTGACAATGGGGATTTCGCCATAAAACTTTCTCCCTTTGTTTTCCATCCCCAAAGATCACAGCCTACTTCATCGGGTGAAAGAAATGCACCGCCCACCCAAGAAAAGGCTTGTCGATGTCCCACAAGATAGGATAGGTTATGGCAACCGAAGTCTTCGCCCGTAACACGAATTGGTTCGTGAAGCCTATTTTAAATATTTCACTTAGTGAAGCGTAAATATTATCAAATAATGTTCGATGGCACTCACCGCATCGACGTTATCCTTTTGCGACATGTCGAACTTCAAAATAAAGTCAAGGTAATTATATTAACAAAGATAATGGATTGCAAGCACCTTAATATCGAGGGTAGTGAGGCAGAGGCAGAAGGGTGAGGTACGTATGTATAGATTCATTTTCTCCACGTAACACATCCAAACCGGTAAAATCTCAAGAAAGTATAGGGTATAGTTGGAGAGTACACAAACAAGCATCAAAATTAGCTTCCAAACAACCTCTAATCTACTTCCACAAAAGCAAGAATATTGTCTCAAAACCGTCAACAATCAAGAAAAATAGCCCAAAATTGTCTCTAATATCAGGAGGGTACAGAGGAGTGAGGTAGGGTGATTCATTTTCTCCACATAACACACCCAAACCGGCAAAACACAACTTCCCAGTTATTCATAACGGATTCTAGCCATAGTATGCCCTCCAAACGGGAAAAAATGGACTAAAAAAAATGCAAAATCTCAAGAAAGTATAGAGGTACAGAGGGGTTCGGAGAGTACATTTGCAAACAAGCATCAAAATTAGCTTCCAAACAACCTTTAATCTATTCGAAAAGCGTAAACATTGTCTCAAAAAAACCACAACAATCAAGAAAAATAGCCCAAAATCATCTCTAATATCGAGGGATGCAGGTACGTGCAGAGAATGCAGTGCATTCATTTTCTCCACGAACACGCAAAACACAACTTCCCAGTTATTCATAACGGATTCTAGCCATAGTATACCTTCCAAATGGGAAAAAATGGACTGAAAAAAATGCAAAATCTCAAGAAAGTATAGAGGGTACAGTTGGGATTCGGAGAGTACATTTGCAAACAAGCATCAAAATTAGCTTCCAAACAACCTCTAATCTACTTTCACAGAAAAACAGTAAACATTGTCTCAAAAACTAGGCCGAACAATCAAGAAAAATAGCCCAAAATCATGTCTAATATCAGTGCAGAGAGAGAGTCTGTGGAGTGCAATTCATTTTCTGTAAACACCGGCAACACAACTTTCAGTTATTCATAGCATTCTAGCCATAGTATGCCCTCCAAACGGAAAAATGGGTGAAAAATACAAAATCTCAAGAAAGTATAGAAATAGTTGGGAGTACATTTGCAAAGCATCAAAATTAGCTTCCAAACAATCTCTCTATACAAAAAGCGGTAAACATTGTCTCAAAACCATCAACAATCAAGAAAAAAGCCCAAAATGTCTCAATATTGAGGAGTGAGTGAGAGGATGCAGAGGTATTCTGGCAGAATTATGATTTATTTTCTCCAAAATACACCCAAACTGCAAAACACAACTTCCGTTATTCATAGCGGATTAGCCATAGTATGCCCCCGCGGAAAAATGGGTGAAAAAAATGCAAAATCTCAAGAAAGTATAGAGTACAGTTGGGGTTCAAGAGTACATTTGCAAACAAGCATCAAAATTAGCTTCAAACAACCTCTAATCTACTTCCACGAGCAGAAACATTGTCTCAAAACCGGGCGAACAATCAAGAAAAATAGCCCAAAATCAATATCGAGGGTACATGAGGAGATGGGGTACATATTCATTTTCTCCACGTACACACCCAAAAAACACAACTTCCCGTTATTCATAACGATTCTAGCCATATAGTATGCCTCCAAACGGAAAAATGGTGAAAAATGCAAAATCTCAAGAAAGAAAAAATGTTTTGGGGTTCAGAGAGTAACAATCAATAAAATAGCCCAAAATCGTCTCTAATATCGAGGGTACGAGGTACAAAAGTACAATACAGAGGGTAGCCATATAAAATCAAAACTCATAAATAAACCTAAACACATCTTGATGGATTATGGACAAAGACAGAAAACCTAAAATCTTTCAAGTTCAATGCATGTGGAAATATCTCTGTAACCAACCGATACCTCAATTTGAAATTAGCTAAGCCCTGATTCGAATGCGGAGGTGGAGGCGAGCTCAGAAATTCTCTTCGAAAGCCACATGCAGTATTACGAAAAGAATACCGACGCAGATATTTTGTTCCCAGGTTTAAACGAGGTAAATCGGGTCGGGCCTCTACGAAAATAAATCTGTCTTACGAGTCATTTTTGGCGTTACTGTGTCGCATTGCGTCATGCGTTGGAATGTAAACCTACGTGTGGACTCCGGACGTAATATTTTCCCCTTTGGATGTGCATTTAAGTAAGGTAGCCAGTGTCCTTGGCGGATGTTATATGTTTAACCTTGTACAGTATAAAAATTACATTTATGGCCTTTATGACAATTTTTTAAAATTATTATAATATAATTAATTATATTTTATTTTCCAAAATATGTTTAATATATTTATTATGCTTAACATTTTTTGGGAAAAAAAATACTTGATAAAATTAAATAACATTTAGTATATTTTAGTTATTATATTTGTTGCCAAAATAAGTTGTGGTTAAAAATAAGACAAAACTAAAATGATATTTGTTTCATCAAACAGTTTAGTCATTAAATAAATGATTAATTAATGAAGTAAACTTCAAAGATGATTACAGTAAATAGTTTTTTTGATAAAATGATTAAATTTCTATGAATAAAAATTACAAAATGATTAAAGAAAATGTGATTTAATATTTTTTAATCGAATAATTCAAAATTTTATTTAGTAAACATTACTATGAAATCACAATGTTAAAATAATGAGTAATTTCGAAGGCTTAAAATTCTTTGAGTGTTTTTTAATATATATATATATATATATATATATATATATATTCTATATATTTATATATATATATATATATATTCATTATTTTATTTATTTTTTCTCTCTTACATTATCTATTTTACAAGAGATAATGTCAGAGAAAAGTACAATTTTGATTATGAAACAAGTAAAAACATAATTTAAAATTTTAATTATGAAATAAGAGAAAAAATCAGGTTCAAATTTCATTAGAATATTTTAACTCAAATATAATCAAAATAATCTCTACAAAATTCAACTCAAACATATATAAATTTTAATATAACAAAATACTTGAATACTTGAAAAAAAAAATTTAAAATTTATATTGAGATTATTTGTTCTCTTTGTATCAACAAATATAGAGTTGAGATAATATATAATATTTGAAGAGACTAATCCAATCATGCCAATAAATATTTGAATTTAGATTCTAATTGATTTGAACTAATCTCTCATCACACTAATTTAAAACTAATAATGATCATTTAATTGAAAAATTAAATGTCTTTCAAACTTGATATACTTATAATTAAAATAAGCATCATCATGACAAATAAAATGCCCACACTTTCTCCTCCGGCCTTGGCAGCCTTATCTTTCTATGCATGAAATCTACCCCATTCACCTCTTCTTGACTCTCTTAGTTACTCACTCTTCCTCTCTTCATAAAGACCTCCATGCTTATGTCATTTTCTTTTCATCACCAGATCCGGGTATGGTCTTCTTCCTTCTCCTATCCCTCCAGCTCGTGCTTTGAAATTTTCTCTTCTTTTGATTTCCATTTGTTGCCCTTCGGCACCTCTTTCTAGGCTGCTTTGGCTGAAGTGACTTCTCTTTCCAAACCCCCTCCCTCATGAAATTTTTTAAGTATTGAGCTGAACTATTTGGCACAGTGATAAGGAGTTCTCTCCCATTGACGTGTCTCATGTTTGAAGCGCACTGTGTGCATGAGTTTGCCCTAAATGGCTCAAGAAGTCTAATATATATATATATATATATATATATATATATATCTCTATATATATATATATATATATATATCATATATATATATATATATATCTCTCTAAATATATATATATATAAATATATTATATATATATATATATATATATATATCATATAATAATATCTCTCTAAATGATATAAGAAAATATCCATTAAATAGTCATATAATAATATTTAATATGATATCTTATCTTGAATAGAAATAATTTAATAATTTTTTTTTATGAGTGTATATATGTCTTTATAACATTGACATGATCCATTATATCTATTTGTCTATCTCTCTATATATTAGATATTCATTTTTATCATGTTATCAATTTGTTCATAATTCTGCTTACTACTCTTGGTATGTAATCAATTATAATAATGCAGTTTTATATCATTCCTTATTGATTAGGAGAATTGCTATGAATATTTAACTTCCTTATTTGTGTGAGTTCTCATATGCAAATATATAGCCTAAAAACTAGAATTAATTTAGCCAAAATAACTTTTGCTATTTGGATATAGGTTGTTTCTTTTCATAAGAACTTATTGAAACCTTTGTACTAATAGGAGGTGATTGGGTAGTATGTAATATTTGAGGAAAAAGGCAAAACATGATCAATTCAAAGTACATTACTATAAAGATAAAGAACCCATGGGAATGAACATAATTATAAGATCAAAATGCCAAGCTCTACAAGCTCATGAAGGATTATTGATTAATCAAGATGTAAATGTCATGGTCTTTTCTCTTTGATGGTCATAACATTTGTGACCTAACACCAAATGATTTAGAGATGAAAGATGGAGATGAAATTGATGCTATGCTCCACCAAATGGAAGCTTAATAAACTACGATTAGGGCATGGAAACGGCACATTAAATTATTAAACTTTTTTTTTTTTTTTACTTGTTAGTTATAATTAATTGTTGTATTAATATATGTTTAGTCCAAAAAAGTGTACTTGTTTCTTTGAATCAATGTTTGTTTATTATTTGTGTTGCGTGCTAGAGAATTTTATTCCGGTAGATGCGAGATCTTCGTCGTAGCCCAAAAATTATCCAACACACAAGCAGGGGATATGAAGGGGTTATCATTGGAAAACCCGTTAAGGAAAAAAACCGACCTTGCCTCAGAGAACTTTCACTATGTGTTCAAAAGATACAGTCCTTGCTTCTCGTTAGTTGGAGAAGAAGGTGTTTACAAGGCTCAATATTCGAGTGTAGAAAATACAATATCGGTCAACTCCAACCCAAGGAGAAGTTTCTCAAAAGCGTGAGAGGATCTTAGGGAGCAACCTCTTGATCTTGGGAGAAAGGAGCGGCAAGCGGTCTTTTCTAGTCCCTGGCGATCTCCTAGGCGAGCTCTCGATCTTGCACACTTGGTGGTGGCATGGTGAAAGATGTCGGCTTCAAGGTCGGTGGTTCTCGAGCTCTCCGGTCTTTCAATTGGTCCTAAGGTGAGAATGAGGCTCATTTATAGATTTTGGGAGTGGCGCCTTGTAAATTGTGGAAAACTCCAACCACTCCCATCAACGGCCGGCGATCCCTGATCGACGGTGTATTTTGATGATCCGGTGCCTTAATGATGTAGGAATTGGGTGATCTTGGATTCGTTGGATTAGTCTTGGCGAGCGATCACTATAAATATGTCGATTTGGTGACCATTTGGCGGATCGATCCATTTTCATCTCCGATAACTGAGTCGATTCTGACGATTATGCTTGATGTTGCTATGTTTCTCGCCGAGGCGGTCGGTTGTGTAAGTTTCTGAAATCGGTGATTAGATCAAGCATTTCAAAATGCCTTGAGATTCGTGCTTGATCGATTAATTTTAGGATGTATCGTTATTTTTGGGTGACATTATCTCAGTCATCCAAAAATATATGTCAAATATTTGAAAATAGCAAATTCTTCAATGAAATTTGAGAGTCCATCAACGCATTTTGAGAGAACGATCTTCATAACCAATATTATAATGGAAGGCGTCACGGTACAAATGCATAGGTATGTGTGGGTACGATATTTTGAGGTTACGGATCGATCCGGTGCTTGGCGGCGAGTAGCGCAGCCGCGGCCGGCGTCTGCAGCTATTACAGCTGGGCGCTTGGCATCCGTATCATGGCGGGCCGCATCGGTCACCGGTTCTGGCAGCGGATCGTCAGCGTGCGGCCGCGGAAGCGATCGTCGAAGCGGCGAGATCGGTGTCAGTCGGCCATGGAGTCGAGCATGATCAGCCGCTGTCGGCGCGTTCGGCTGTTCTGACCGGGCATGGCTGCTTGCGATGGTCACCGCGGTCGGCGGCGAGCCGTGGTTGCGCCATGGGCGAAGCGTCTGCCGTGGCCGTTCGCGCCCTGATTCGATGAATACGCGAGCGGCCGTTCGGATGGCGGCTGCCGCGCCAGCAGTTCGGCGGCGATTCGGTGAGCGTGAGTTGAGCCCGGCCATTACGCCATGGCGGGCCACGAGTGGACCTGGCCGATTCTGGCGGCCCGAGGCATAGATCTTGCGCAGCGTCTGCATGCTTCGAACCGAATGATGGTTTTGATGGTTTAGGCGGTTTTAGGCTTTTTACCCTTTGCCCCTAGAAGGGGTCTATAAAAACCCCCCTAAGGTAAGAGGGAAAGGCACACTTTTCTCATCTCCTCTTCTCCTCTTAGAGTGCATAGCCCTCCCCCTGGTGGGAGTTTGGGCACTCTTTTTGGATCCACCTCAACCCCCGAGCCAGAGTGCATAGCCCTCCCCCTGGTGGGAGTTTGGGCACTCTTCTTGGATCAACCTCTACCTCCTCATCTCCACCAGAGTGCGTAGCCCTCCCCCTGGTGGGAGTTTGGGCACTCTTGGATCAACCTCACCTCTCATCTCCACCAAGCCGAGTGCGTAGCCTCCCCACGGTGGGAGTTTGGGCACTCTCCTTGAATAATTTTCATCTCGATGCGACGAGTTCGTGTTTGTAGATGGGTGAGAATCTTTTGAAAGAGACGTCAGACCCTTGGGAGGCGTGGCAGAACCTTCTAAAATGGGAGGAAGATTTGTGGGAGTCATCGATCACGGAGACATTGATCGTGCTTGAAAAAATATTATTTTCAATGATTTGGTTCTTAAGTGTCCAGAAGAGTCGATAGAGCCCAATCTCGCGGGTATTTCACCACTTCAGTTTGTGCGGGATTGCGGTTTCCCCATCCCGAGATGATCGCCATTTTGTCGACATCACGAGGTTTGCATTTCCCAGTTTTGGTAGAATGCGTGATGGGACTTATAGTCTTTTCGAGAGGCGCGGCGACCATAGATTACCTACGGATGTGCAAGTTTACTGCGATGCACATGGTCGTATCACCTGCAGTCGCTACTTGACCTCCGGACGAAGGATCCTCCCAAGAGTTGGGGCAATTCTTTTGTGAAGAATGGCGGGTCTTCTCGAGAAATGGGGAAAGCGAGAGATTTACCCATTCCCTGAGTTAGTGATGAAGATATCCTGCAGACGCTGAAATTCCAGAATATTGAAGATCTTTGATTTGAGATTCGATATATCATGATTTGTGGAGGAATCTTTGTTCGGCGGGCTTTCTATTCATCCCGGTCTTATGCGATTCGTTGAAAGCCCAACAAAGAGGTTTCCAGCCGATCTCCCAAGCGTCCTCTGGCTTCTTCCCGTCAGAAGGACCCGTCTCCAATAGAGAAGAGGAAAAGGAGCGAGGTGATGGTGATATCGAGATACCGAAAAGAGTCGCCCTTCAGTAGTCGTCCCCAAGGATCTTCATTCCGAGGCGTGTTGAATCATTCTGCGTGGTCGTCGGATGTCAAGAAGCGGTAACAATCCTTCTTGTTCATCATCTTTTATTTCCCATTTCCTTGTGCTTACGTAATTTTTCTTATTTATCTTGAAGAAGCAAGAACTTGACTTCAAAATGAACATTGTCTTTGAATATGATTGAGTTCGTGAAGGTCAAGTTTCTCCATGGTGAATATAAGAAGCGGTATGTGGAGAAAGTAAAAGAGATGTCCGTGTTGGAGAATCAACTTGATGAGTGCAGGACCGAGTTGGCGACTCAAGCGACTTCTCTTTCTTTTCAGCGTCAGGAAGTTGAGCGGACTCGGGATGAATTAGTGGAGGCTAAAACAGAGTTGGTTGCACCGCAAAGGATCTGAAGATCTTTTCTGAGAAGGTTTCAGGTCTTGAGGCAAAGAACCGAGAGTTACTGCTCTTTCGGAGAAAGAGGCGCCTTATCTCGGTAGGAGCGGAGCGGATCACGCAGTGGAGGACTTCAAGAACTCGACGACCTTCAAGAGTATCATCTCAGATCACGTTGAGGCGAGACCACGTGTATGATGTAGAGGTGAAGGCTTTGGAGCGGCAGTGTGTTGATGAAGGCTTCATCCGAGGTTTCTTGAAGGGGACACGCTTGGTGTATCGCAAGCTAGGAGCTGGTGTCGAGGTCCTTTCTCTAGCCTAGCTTCCCACTACTAGGACGATGAGGATCTCAGATAGTTCTTCATCATCTTGATGAGACCATCAAGGCGTAGTTGTAGTTCCTTTATGTTGCGTAGTGTTGTATATTATTTACGGTTGATTGTACTTGTATGTTCTGCGAGTATTAACAATCCAAAAAATTGTTTGTGAATATTTCCGAGTTGTGTGTCCGACCGATGATAAAGATTCGCGTAGAAGAGATCATCGAATTCCCTTTAGGATAATTCGATCTATTCTAAGATCATTACCGGGTTACTTGATGACAAACTTGCGGAATATATTTATAGAGGTTCTCTCATAACCTCTCGATCTATCTAGGTTGTGTATGAGCATTTACTCGATGATGTTAACTGTTATGGAGAAAGTTGTAGGGTCTATGAGGATTGCCAACTTATCCAAGGTTGTTTATCGAGGCGTTACTCGGCGATGTTAACTGTATAGGAAGATCGGTCAATTCCTGGGATCGATCTTACCGAATGAGATACAATAATAGTTGCATCTCTTGAGTCGGTGTTTTAAAATGCAAGCATAAGCAAGAAAAGTCACAATAAATGAGAACTTTAACATAGATAGAAACATAAATCCAAACACCTTGATGCCAAGGTTGGACAATAGAAAACGACAGCGATCGATAAATTCGATAACAATAATTGCAATACAAACATACACAATGATAATGTTTTCCGCATTCACTAGAATAGAAAAGTTGATACATCACTGGTAGTACTTCTGGAGGTTTGTGGCATTCCAGGTACGTGGGAGAGTCTTCCCCATACTATCCTTAAGCTTGAACGTGCCAGGCTTGATTTTAGACACCACCACATACGGGCCTTCCCAAAGCGGTGAGAGTTTGTTCTAGTGGGCCTTTTCTGCGAAGTCGAGACTTAGGGGAGAGATATTGGTAGCTTTACCCGGTTGAAACCTCGAGCAATCCTTTTGATGATAGAAGCCATTGGTCGCGACATCGCGGGTCTCTTGCGGAGATCCGGATGGAATCAGCTTATCGTCGTTGCATCAAAGTTATGGGTTCTAGGGCTCGGGACCCGATGTCGGAATAAACCGTTAAAAACACAGTTGTGGGGTTTCTCCGGTAGGGGTCCTTGATGTAGTAAGCCCAAAGAACATTGGATAGTTCTTCGCCCATTGCCCCTGTTGGTCGTGTCTTTAGCCCTTTTAGTATTGTCCATTGGTGACTTGATGCGCCCATTTGCCTGGATGGGAAACGTGTGGATTCGGATATCGCTCACGGCGTAAAGATGTGAATGTCTTTCTGAACTGCGTCCCATTATCGGTGATGATTTTCTTTGGAATGCCAAACGACAAATAATATTTTTCCGCACAAATTGCTTGGCATTTGTTTGGTGATTTTGGCGGCCAGTTCCACCACTTAGTGAAGTAATCAGCCAAGATTATGAATTTTCGTTGCAGGTGGCAATGGGAAAGGGTCCCATTATATCGATCCCCATTGAGCAAAGGGCCACGGCTCTGGATTGTGGTGAGTTCTGATGGTGTATGAGTGAGATTGGAATGTACGACACTTGTTACAC
The DNA here is from genome assembly GCA_021442155.1 of Cymbidium sinense. Taxonomy (NCBI): domain Eukaryota; kingdom Viridiplantae; phylum Streptophyta; class Magnoliopsida; order Asparagales; family Orchidaceae; genus Cymbidium; species Cymbidium sinense. The sequence continues at coordinate 84,029,927 of CM038231.1, read as the reverse complement.
TTCTTTACAAACTCAATGTCCTTCTTCATTGTAGGCCGGTAAAACCTTGCCTCATGATTTTGAGGCGAGGGCTTTTCCTCCCAAATGTTCACCACAAATTCACGAATGAACCTCGCATTGCATAGTTAGCCTCAGAAGGTGGTAGACACTTTAAGTAGGGCCCTAAGAAGGACGCTTGTAGAGTTCATCATCGATTATGGTGAAGTTCGATTGCTCGGAGGCGGATATATCGGTGGGGTTGGCAAGGCCCGCTTTGAAGAAAGGACATGATCGGGTCAATCCATGAAGATTCTTTTGGGTCCTCCAGAGTGTATCACCCAAGGGCCTTGAATATCGGGAAAGTGGATGTCCTCTATGTATTTTCTCTTGAAAAGATCTCTGCGTTGTTGTGGCTAACTTGGAGAGGGCATCCGCCGCGTGTTACGCTCCCTTAGAATATGAGTTATCCGATGGGTCTCGATTACGGCAAGAAGTGACTTTGCCAAAAGGCAGTCGGCCTGCGGATGGCGGGTCAGTCTCCTTCAACGTGAGGCCACAGTTGTGAGTTATGTAGATGGCTAAGTTCGGACCTCACATGATGGCGAGCCTTAGTCACCTCGAGGGCCTCTCGTGACATTATTGGTGGTAGGAACTTTAGTCGGCCGCTAAAGTTATTTTACTTGGGAGATAAGCAAAATTCTCGCTCCCTGAGTAAAGCTCCATCAACATATAATGTCCATTGATTTGTCATGGAGTGATGAATGATCTGTTCGGTGGTGATGGGATGGTACATTCTACAAGTCGTGAGCACTTGTGACTTTATATCGACCGTGGAAGAAAATGGATGTTAAACTCTCCAAGCTCGAGACCACTTCATCAACCTTCCGGATACATCGGCTTTTGCGAATAGTTCTTAATGGAAGATGAGTGTAGAGCGTTGATGGTGTGGGCGAAAATGCAGTGTAATTTTGTGCGAATGCACTAGAATACGTCTTATCTGCTAGTGGATAGCGTCGCCCTTGTCGAGAAAGGATTTTGCTGACATAGTAAATGGGTCGTTGCAATGAATTCTCCTCGCGTATCAGCACGGAGCTTACGGCATGAGAAGAAATAGCGAAGATGTACACTTCTCCTTGGATAGGCTTTGATAATAGAGGGGGGGAAGCTAAATAGACTCGAAGTTGCTCAAAAGCAGTCTGACATTCATCTGTCCATTGGAATCCATTTCCTCGTGCACCCCTTAAGATTTTGAAGAATGGTAGATACTTATCTCCTGAGCGGGCCAAGAATCGTGATAAAAAGCGCAATCCTTCCAGGTCAAGCGTTGGACTTCCTTGATCGTTCTTGGAGGTGACATGTCCTTGAGTGCTTTTATCTTCGGGGTTGGCCTCATCGAGTGACCATGAAGCCTAGGAATTTCCGGAGGAAACTCAAAAATGCACTTGCTTGGGTTGAGCCGCATCTTGTAGTGTCGAAGAATGTCAAAGCATGCAGGTCATATGCTATGATATTTCCAAGCTCTTCACCGACATATCATCTACACCTCCATATTGTGCCTATAAGATCCTTGAAGATCTTATTCATAAGGCGTTGATATGTTGCTCCATTTTTTAGTCGAATGGCATGACATAGCGGTATAGTCCCTTATCATTTGGAAGGATGTTGCTTCCTCATCTCTTTTGTTCATGATTTGATTGTAGCGAATAGGCATCCATGAAGCTTCGACATCGATGTCGATGTCGCATCAACTAGTTGGTCGTCGAAGGAAAGCTATCTTTTGGGCATGCGATTAAGGTCGGTGTAGTCGATGCACATTCTCCGAGCGTTGGCCTTCTTGACTAACACTACGTTAGCCAACCGTGGGGTAGTAGACTTCTCGAATGAACTTGACTTCCGAAGTTTGGTGATTTCTTGTTCTATGACATGTCGTTCAGCGAAGGTTCTTTTCTTACATCACAGGTAGGTTGAGTCAACTTTGAGGAGTGCGTAATGACTTGGTCAATGCCCAGAATATCGGATCTCCGGGCAAAGATATCTTGATTTTTACGTAGAAAATCTCGTATTCGATTTGATCGGTAGCGAGAACGATCCCACCTTCACCTTTATGGATCAACTTAGATAGGAAGACAAATTACATCTTCAACTGGAGAAGCCCTTTGAGGCATCCTCATCGTAGGTCGAAGTTCTCGATGTTGAGGGTTCTTGGCGTAAATGGTGGGCTTGCTTGATATAGCAACGGTCTTGTTGATTCCACTTACCACCGATGCCGGTGGTGTCGAATTTCATCTTGAGGTGAGGCACAGATGTGACTGCGCCGAATATAGACTGAAGAGGTCTCCCAAATATTGCATTGTACGCGGACTCAGACTTGACTACAATAAATTGTATCAAGTGGGTTGCGTGTCGGAAATTCTCCAAGAGTTACGGAAGAAGGCGATTGTCCCTTCCACTAATCGGTCGATTATCAAATCCATACGATTGACGGCCGGGTTGAAGCTTCTCTCTTTCTATACCCATGCTAAGGAAAGTGGAGTAAAAGAACATCAACCAACTCCCATTGTCGATCAATATCCTTTTAATATTGAAGCATGGATCAGACCCTGCGATGTGAGGGATCTTGATGTGGGATCAGAAGCCCTCTAGATCTAAATCATCAAAGGTGATAGAATGGTCAACCGAGACTTCTTTACTCGCTCTTGAAGGCGGCAATGAATATTTGGCTAGATAACACCGGCCCTCCGCAATTGTTCTATCTCTCCGGCCGGTTCCTCATGGTTGCCCCGGCATTTCTTTGGGCAGCGGGTTGGTTTTGTATAAAAGCGGCCTAGATACCGGCGTATTAGTCTTTCAATCTCCTCCTTGTTGGTGGCACTCTTGATGGTGTGCCCTCATGCGGTGAAAGTGGCGAAATTTCTCTTGATTTCCAATTCCGGGCTTTAAAGGTGCGCCACTTGATCTATCCTCTTCTGAATAGCGTAGGATGTTGCATGGCGTGTTGAGAGCCGTATATTTCCTCTCGATTGAGTCATAGGTCATTTGTGAGGAGGTTTTGGGGGAGGTTCTTTCTCTCTTCTTTTACGAGATGTTTGAACATCACCTTTGGGAACCTTCTTCGCTCGCTTGGTGGTTATTTGGATGAGCAGCGATAGCTTGTGTGGAGATTTGTGCCTCTATTCGGTGGGGAGTCGACATAGGAATGGGTTCTCGCATTAATGATGAATAGAAGTATCTGGCGGAGTCCTCAGAAGCACGCCCCTCAAAGTTTGGATCTACTCACGGTATCTGGGGCTTGAGGAGAACCTCGGAAGTATTCTTTGAGGACTCTCCATCGTTACGGCGGGAGGAGAGATGTGATGAATCCACGATGATTCTCTTGTTCGAGGCTTCTACAAAATCTGCTCTCCAAATGATCGGACGGACCCCTTAGCGGCGAATAGAACCAAATCACGCTGTCCTTTGAGAGTCGGCGGAATACGACACAAAGGCGAGTCATTTACGTTGAATGTGCATGATCGTTCGAAAGTGATCGATATATGCATCTGGATCGGTTGTGCCATCGTAAGGGTCCATCTTTGGGAAGCTTGAATCTCGGAATGGGTATTGCGAGATGATCTCGTGGCGGGGCGAGTTTTGGAAGAAGCGGCGGAGAATGGATCATTCGATTGTTTCTTGGGAACTCTTCACACCGGTCGTCGTAGTTCATCCGTATAAGGTGGCGTGGAGTTTCACCGTCTGGCATTCGGTGAGTAGGCTGGCGGTATCGAAGTTCAACATCGGATGTGGTGCCAAGGGTTCTACTTGTTGATCCGCATTCCGGGTAATCATTCTCGGGAAGAAAATCGGATTATCTTTGAGGGCGTCGGAACACAGTGGCTCTTCCAGGCGTGTTGGAGCGTTTTTCGGTCCTCGCGAGTCGAAGAATTTCGTTGGGAATCCTCCATCCTTTGAGCGATCTTCCAAAGAGGGGCACGGCGGACCCTCACACGGACAGAAGTCATTATGTAGAAGTGTTGGAGACTTGGCGTCCTTGATCACGAGAATGAGGGCGTTGGGCGCAAACCCGTTTACCAACCATATTGGAGATATAGCAATGGGGAACTGTTTTCCCACACGGCGTAAGCATTGCGTCTTGAGAATTTTATTAGGTAGATCACGAGATCTTGTCGTAGCCCAAAATTATCAACACACTGGCGGGGATATGAACACAGGGGTTATACGTGGAAAACCCGTTAAGAAAAAAAACCACGGGGCCTTGCCAGTCTAGAACTTTCACTATGTGTTCAAAGATCTGGTCCTTGCTTCTCGTTGAGAAGAAGGTGTTCTGAGTGAAACAATATTCAGTGTAGAAAAATACAATATCGGTCAACTCCAACCCAAGGAGAAGTTTCCCAAAAGCGGCGAGCGATCTTACGGGAGCAACCTCTTGATCTTGGGAGAAAGGCGGCAAGCGGTCTTTTCTAGTCCTCAGAGGCGATCTCTAAGGCGAGCTCGATCTTGAGCTTGGTGGTGGCTTGGTGGTGATAGATGCGTCGGTCGATTGGTGGTTCTCGAGCTCTGGTCTTCAAATCGATTCGGTCCCCTCTAAGGTGAGAATGAAGCTCTATTTATAGATTTTTTGGGAGTGGCGGGGCCTTGTAAATTCGTGGAAAACTCCAACCACTCCCATCGGACGGCGTCGATCCCCTCGATCGAGCGGTGTATTTTGATGATCAGGTGCCTTAATGATGTCGAATTGGGTGATCTTGGATTCGTTGGATTCGTCTTGACGAGCGCTTCGATCGACTATAAATATGTCGATTTTGGTGACCATTTGGCGGATCGGGATCCATTTTCATGCTCAGATAGCTTGATAGTCGATTGAGCTTCGGATCGGACTATGCTTGATGTTGCTATGTTCTCGAGGCGGTCGATTTATTGTAAGTTTGAAATCGGTGATTAGATCGAAGCATTTCTGAAAATGCCTTGAGATTCGTGCTTGATCAGATTAATTTTCTGAGGATGTATCAATTTGAATGATTATTGAACTAAATTACCTCCTTTAAGTTGATAAAAAAGCTTGTTAGTTGAGAAAATTTGTTGTGCAAGTTGAAATGAAGGAAGAAGAATCTCTTCTCTGTTTGTTGGAAGAGATGGAAATAAGAAGCTTTAGGGTTAGACATAAGGGAAGCAGAATCTCTTCTCTGTTTGTTGGAAGAGATGGAAATAAGAAGCTTTAGGGTTAGACATAAGGGAAGAAGGAAGAAGAATCTTCTATTATGTGATTTTCATGGTTTCTATCTTCTGGTCAAATATCATTGCGGTATCAACACAAACTCCAGACTTTTCCTTTGGTATTTAAAATTATATACAACCTCTAATATTAGAAAATTTTTATTAATATAATTAACAGCATACAGTGAACTAATATTATTCAAAATAATCTAAACAAAAATATTTGTAATCGTTTCTCCAATAAATTTTATAATAATGAAAAAATTGGCTAAAATATATTTATAAAGATGGAATTTTTACTAATTTTCGTTCACAGTAGCATAAACTGAATTTTTAAAAATATTGTAAAAATTTCTTACAAAAAGATCATACTGTTATTATGAAATTCCAAAAAAAATAAATTTGTACACAAATAAAATTTAACTGCTGGCATGTTTGTATTTTAAACCTTATACAGTTTAAAAAATTACAACTATGCCCCATAATGACGATTTTTTAAATGGATTATTATAATGTAATTAATTATATTTTTATTTTCCAAAAATAGGTTTAATTTATTTCAATATGATTAACATTTTCTTTTTGGAAAAAATGAATATTTGATAAATTTTAATGGCATTTAGTATATTTTACTTATATTTATTCGGCCAAAATAAGTTCAGATTAAAATTAAATATTTGATAAAATTAAAATGATATATTTTTTTTTATCAAACTGTTTATTCATGGAATAAATGGTTAATTAATGAAGAGAATTTCAAATATGATTAAGGTAAAATAGTTTTTGATCAAAGTTTCTGAATGTTTAAAGAAAATGTGATTTAATATTTATTATTTTATTATTATTATAAGTTTTTTGTGACATTAACTATCCTACTTGTCAATTTTAGAAGGCATCACACCAAAAAATAACAACATTTATTATCACAAGACAAAAATGCTTATGGAAGTTTGCGAAACTAAATTAAATTTTATTAATAAAAATAAAAATCATAAAAAATCAACTTCTCAGCATCATGAAATTAAATTAAATTTTATATCTTTTAAAGAATTATTTTAAAAATGATTTATTTAGGGAAATTTATAGCAATACGTAAACTGAAAGTTGCAAATTATCACCTTTGACTTGACTTTAAAAAATTATATTTATATAAAAAGAGTCAAAAGTATAGAGATATATATATATATATATATATATATATATATATATATATATATATATACCTACAAAATGAGCTACAGCATATAAAAGCACTGAAATTCATAATTCATGTTTGATCAACAAATGTATATATAATATATCATTAATAATTTTGGAATAAATAATGAAGATAAAAATAACAATATTAAAAAAACATGTTGACTCTTTTTTTAAGCGCAAAAAAATTTGAATTGACTAGTTACTAAAAAACAATATTCAAGTCAAACCTAAATTTGACTAAAATTGAAATTGTAAGTGTCATATGTGAAGATGATTAGACGTAAAATAATTTAATATTTAGTTGACCGAAAGATTATTTTAAAATCACTATTTGTAAAATATATAAAATTTTAACTAATATGATTCATTTAAATAAATAAATAAATAATGTGAACATTTTCAACAATTTCCTATTACAAATCTAGATATTTTAAATTTGATTTAATTGATGAAGCATTTAAAAATTTAAATTTTTATTTTTTATAAATATTTTTGTGAAAGAAGTTTTTTTTATATATTTTTAAAGATGAAAAATATTATATGATAAAAGGATATATATATATATATATATATATATATATATATATATATATATATATATCATATATATATAGAATAAAACTTATCACTTCAAATTTCTCATAAGAAATCCAAAGACACACAAATATTCAAGCAGTAATTTATAAAAGCAATACGTAACTTAGAGAAACTCCAAGATTTTATGTGACATTTAACATGTGTGGAAGAAGTCAATAGTTTTAACTCTCAACTGAGATTATTTTATCATAGTATGACATTAACCTGTGTGGAAGAGGTTAAACAGTTTGATTCTTCCAAGTTTATTTGTCATATTATTACTTGATGACGTTAACATGCGTGGAATATGTACAAAATTATGACCTATCCGAGGTTGTTTGTCATCGAGTAATACTCTAAGAAATAATCTCAAAAAAATCAAAATGGTTAAACTCTTTCACATAGGTTAACGTCATACTTTGATAAAACAACCTCAGATAAGAGTTAAAACTATTGATTCATTAAAAAATTTCACTAGTCAAAGCTTGAATCTTGATGTTGAAAGCAATCGATTCTCGAGTCAAGACCATCAAGCGTTTAAAATATAATTAAAACTTTAAATATCACGGCTCCTAAATAGAGTGTTTATATCAAATCGAGGTCTTGACGAGCCATATCTAACTAGCATAAGATCTCCTAATTCTGACTTCATTTGGGAATTAAAATACTTAAAATATATTAGATGATTGAAAGAATCATTTCGAGCCATTCGATGGAGTGGTTTGGATTTTGCCTGTATTTACAGAAGTGTCACTTCCATAAGATATAAATAGCCTCTCATTCTTCACATGAGAGGAGGCCAAGCTAAAGAGAAGATAGAGCTCTAAGGCTTGAAGAATCTCTAAGCATAATTGTGCCACCAGTCGACGGTCGCCGACCACCACCACCTGTCATCACCACCGCCTACGCCGTCATTGCCGCTAACCATGCCGCGCCACCGTCTACCGCTCATCATCATGCCGCCACCACTACCGACATCATCGCTGACTGTGTTGGTCACCATTGCCGACTATCGCCATGGCTACCACGCTGCCACCGCTGGCCTCCGGCTGCCACCGCGGTCTCGCGCTACCGCTCACGCTCATTCGCGCTGACCCGGCGTCCACCGCTGTTACCACTGGCTGACCACTGTTGCCACACTGCTCCGCCGCGACCACTGCGGTTATCACTGCTGTTGGTCACTACTATCGACCACTCGCTGACGCTGCTGCAACCATCGCCGGCCACCAATTATCGCTTTATTGCATTATTACCACCATATTACTAAGCATTTCGCTAACCACCACCTAACAAGTAAATCATCCGAGATCATTCACTATCACCGACTACTAACAACGACTGTTACAACCCAATTACCGCTATATAACTGTTGTTACCTGATTCTTGGATTTCCGTTGTCAGGCTTTCTCACATACAACTCTGTAATCCCGTTATTGGAAAAATTTAAACTTTGTACTCCAAAATAGACATATAGTGGAATATTTTTACTCGGCTAGCCAGCTAGGCCTCATGATTTTTTTCCTCTTTTTGGAGTTTTTCCACGTAAAAATTTTAGAGTATCTTATTCTCTTTTCAACTATCTATGTGTGTGCTGGATTTCTATATAAAACTAAGATGTGATGCTTTATTCTATTGTTGCAAGTTTTCTGACACGCAACAATATATATATATATATATATATATATATATATATATATATATATATATATATATATATATATATATATATATATATCACACAAACTGAGTTCAAATTAAATGGTATAGAAGTACTTTGTGAGTTCATTGCTCATTTTTTTATAAAGCTGTCGAATTTAAGTTTAACGTTTGATTTAACTTAAATTATATTTACACTTAATCAAACATTTTAAGTGTATTCATAAAGTAAAATTATAAAAGAATTAATTAACAAATAATAATAATTAATTAATACAAAATATATTAATTACTTGTAAAATAGTGGAGCAGAATTATAAGATTTTATATTTACCTCAGATTTCAAATAAGGTTATTAGAAAAAAAAAAAGTTAAAAGCATAATATAAGAAATCTTCGCCCACTGATTATAAAATACAAATAGTTCATTGTAATTCATAATTTTAAATTAAAAAAAAACGATCTATTAAACATAATCAAATATTTTGATTCTATTCAAAAATAAAAATATAAAATAATCGATTAATGAAAAGAATATGAAATAATTTGTTCATTTACCTGTAAAAAAGTGGAGTAGATTTATAAGATTTTATACTTACGGAGGAGATTACTGGTTCCAGGAAGATTAAAAAAAAAAGAGGTTAAAACTGTAATTTAAAGGAACTGATACCACAACAGTTACATGAGTGCTCAGAAGGTAGGCCGCCAGTAATCATAGGCTTCAATAATCCTCTCTCTCTCTCTCTCTCTCTCTCTCTCCGCCTTCACTGATTTGTGTTCATCGCTACAACGAAGAACTCTTCCAACTATATCTGCTTCTATCTTGGAGAAGAAGAAGCAATGGGCATAGCAAAGCTGGAGATAAAATACAGAGACGAATCTCGGACAAGAATCAACACCTACATGACCAGAATCAAAGGCCTTCAGAAGAAGACTGAAGAGCTCTCTGTTCTTTGTGGCGTTGATGTCCTTGTCCCATCCTTTTCTCTCAAGATCTGAAAACCTGCCACTACTGCCGAAGAATCCCTCCAGGCATTCTCGGCCGTACAAGTCCGTCTCACCGAACCCACCAAGCCTCGTTCCTTCTTCGCCATTGAATTCGCATTCCAACAAGAGCTCGTCGCTAAGGACAAAAAGCTCGAAGAGGTGAGGCGGAGGACCTGTTTTCTCGAGGAAGAAAATACTATGGGTTCTTCTTCATTATCTTAGCAGAATCGTGAAGTGATCAGATCCATGGAAGACGATAAAGATGATGGTTGTGCTCTAGGGTGGAACCAGCCCCCATTTTGAGTGTGGGCAAGCTCATCATATAAATAAAAAAATATTAAAAATATTTTAAAAAAGATAATATAAAATTTAAATCAAAGTCTTGCATTCTAATATAATCAATGCGTTAAATATTAATTACAAGCTTAGCAATCTATTTTATATGTTTTGATAATGTTGCATAATAACATCATTAAGAATCAAATCAAACACTTCTTTTTCAATTTAAGGCACTAGACAATCATTAAGTCATTCATCTTTTATTATGCTACAGTCAATGCTGATAATCCTCATTGAAAATGCTCTTTCTGATGATAGCGGTATTAATGCAGAGAAAGTGATAAGTCTGTAAACTAAGGGATACATATCATTCTTCATCATCTTAACCAATGCTTTTGCAAGATCGAATCCTCTTAAGGCGAAAATTCATCACAGGTACACATATCAATAATATAAGTAGATAATTGATATTGAAAAGCTATAAGATCAATTGTAGAGAAATCATTCGGATATAACTCTGTCAGATGAATTAATTTCTCTTATTAAATTCAGAGAAAGAGTCACTTAGATTTAAGCATGGCACACAAAGAAGTAACTCAATACTAGCTTTAGAAAAATGATTATTAAGCTCTTGAAGTTGCATATTAATTATGGTATAAAATAACTAAACATGATAATGATGTAAGTTTATGACTTCTTCAGCTCTTCTTATAGATTGTTGATAAGACTTGTACATAGAACTCATATTTGGTACATCAATATCAAAAACACTACAAAAATATGACATTTTCTTCAATAAAGAACTCCATTCACCATCCTTCATCATTTGTAATTGTTGTTTTGATATTTAGACCAATCTCATCGCATTCTGAATGTCTTGATCTTTCCTTTGTAAGAATTATGATAATTCATTTGTTGATCCCAAAATGTTAATTATTAAATGCATTGAAAAATGAAATCAAAAGATTCCATTGCATCTATTAATACACCTGATTCAACTAACTGTTGATCATAAACTCCATCCTCCTTGACAATCTCAAGAACTTCAATTACATAAGCATATATTTTCATGAGGCTAATTAATGTATAAAAATGTGAGCTCCAATGAGTGTTACGTGGTTGTTGTAATTCAGTCTCTTGATTCAAACCACGACTACTAATTAACTCTCCACTTTTAAGATGTAAGAGAATTTTTTCATGTTGAATGTTTTTTAGAGTGTCATTTCTCTTACAATATGCTCCAATAATATTTACAATTCTTATAGAAATTTCAAATAAATATTTTACATGCCAATAATTTTTTGCTACAGCTAGTAAACATAATTAGAGTTGATAAACAAAGCAATGAACATAAAATGCCTGAGGGTTATCTCTTAAGATAAGTGTTTTTAAACCATTGAACTCTCCATGATATTAGATGCTCCATCATAGCCTTGACCACATATTTTATGTGAATTTAATGAATGTTTAGCGAGAATAGCTTCAAGTGCTTCTTTCAATATTATTGTAGTAGTAGAAGAAATATATTTGATCCCAATAAATCTCTTAATAACTTGTCCTATTTTGTCAACATACCTCACTGCAACAACCAATTTCTCTTTTGTTGATGCATCATTAGACTCATCTATAATTATAGAAAAATATGCAACACTAATATCAGCTATAATAGAATGTAAGGTCTTAGCTGCAGTTGCACAACAAGTTTTCTTTTGAACTTTTGGTGAAATTAATTTCAACTTTGTATTTGCATTTTCAAATGTAACTTTTTTTATTCCTTCATTATGATTAGCTAGAAAATGAAATAATTCTAAATAATTATCTTGGTTGGTTGATTCAGAAGACTCACCATGACCACGAAATGATAATTTTTGTCGTAGAAGGAATCAAATACAGTCAACGGCTGCAGTCAACATTATACGATAATCTTTTCTATTTTTCTTCTCCTTACTCAAAAATATAATAAGAAGACTTTGTTCATGAGACTTAAATCCTCACATTTCTATCTCGCCTTATTATGAACACTATTATGATATCCAACATGAGTTAAAAGCTTATCTTTTCTATTTCAATTTCTAAACCCTTCAATAACGAATGAGTCTACATCCCCTTGGCTTGTGCTAGTTTGTTATTGTGGCTTAAAAATATAACAATAAAGACAAAATGTAGCATCCTTTTGAATACTATACTCAACCAATGGATATTCTTCAAATCATGTAGTATTAAATCTCCGTGCAATATTTCCTATCATTGTTTGGAAAAAATTAAAACTTTTAGGTTGATGAAGTTCCTTCAACGAATATGCCCTTCTTACTTGTTCAATATCATTAATATCATAACTCCAAATTGAAGAACGAAGTCCAAGGTAAGTAAGCAAATGTCTAACTCTACCTTGTTTCTTCTTCAAGAAACAATCCATTTACTAAACCCTATAAATGCAAATAAATGCGATATTTTCAACCCTTTTTAAAACAAAACACACAAACCACGATACTTATTAAAACAAAGGCACACCTTCGGCCATTTTTCTATTGATTGTCAAGATCTTTTCAACGAAGAATATTTTGACTACTCCAATTCTTCAAGATCACATTTCAACAAAGAACATATAATATAAAAATTAAACTATGTTAATATTATTTATGTATAATAAATAAAAGTTAAGCCATATGAAATTTGTTTATCTTACATTCAACAAACATTCAAATAAAGAGAAAAATACTACACTACTTAAACAAATTCACATACAAAATTTAAAGTGCCTCTTAATCCACACACAAAATCCAGTATACACTTCATTTTCAAGGATGACTAATTGTCTTAGAATGTTTGTGTGAACTATATTTCAAAGTTATAAGAAGTGTTATCCCCAATTGAGAATTGTTTCAAATTTATACAATGAAAGTATCAAACTACTACATATAAAAAAATTATGATAATAAAAAAAATTTAACCTCTAAACATTGTACAAATATATCATCTTTTCATTATATCTACCCACATAATGGTGCATTATTTCCCCTTCATTGAAGGTTCACAAAAAAGAAAAAAGAAAAAAGAAAATTAAAGTATGTTTGGTTGAGATATTTGACAGATATTAACACTTATAAAAGATAAAGATAAATAAAAAAAAATACTTCTATTCCAAAATAAGAAAAGCTCGAATCATGGTTGTTTCCACCTGAATTTTTTATTTATTAAATCAGAAAAGACAACTCATTTAACTCTAAATTCAATCACCAATTCTCCTGCTTCCATTGAACAAGGTTTTTTAATATGTCAGATGTCCTCATTTATGTCCAGACCAAAATATTCCTAAAACTGACACTTTTGATATTGAGAAGCAGATAAATTGATGGAAAAAAAGAATCTTAGTTCAGTTTCACTTGATTAAAACAGTATATAAATAATTTCATCTAAGTATTGCAATCTCATTTTAAAAGAAAGTAAATAAACTTAACTTTAATTTCCTAAGTTCCTCAATATTATTTTTTTAAATTAGCAACTAACGTTTTACAATCAAAGGGAGCCGTAGACAAATAACAACAGGACTTGAACAAAATTTTTGTCTCAGATGCAAAGATCGTCCGAAGCTAACCAAAGAATCTTCTCTTTTATCTTTTTTTTTTTTTTTTGAAAAATGCATAAAATTCTTTTACATAAATATATTCCACAAACCAAGAGTTCGAATAAAACCAACCACCGTCTCTTAGCAGGAAGCACACGGAACCCCTGATTCAATTCCTCCAATGGCGCTAGGAAAATCAAGTAACAGTGAATGAATGTGTCACTTAGCTCATGATTAACAACGACATCTCTACCCACAAGATGTGTGGGGTGTTAGGTGGATACCCATCCAAAAAATAATAATAATAATAAAAAATAAAAACCAACCTAAATAGGAAGGAATTTGTAAGTTTGTACTCGCGGTGAAAGTGGATCTGCAGATGGTGTCGATGACTTCTTCAGGTATTGAGGCTCGAAAATGAGGAAGAATATTCGCTCCTAAGGGTGGGCAAAGTGTGAGGGCGAGAGAGAGAGGAGATCGGGGGATAGATGCATGCGGCTAGGTATTACGAGTTCGTATTTTCGAGAGGCGAACAGTGAATGATTGGACCGTCGAGATTTTTATTTTTATTTTTATTATTTATTTTTATTATTTTTTTTTTCAGGGGGGTAGGGGCAGATCCGCCCCTGGTTGTGCTTCCATTGTTGCAGTTAATGAAGAGGAAGATGACGAAAATATATAATCCATGCTTGAAGTTCTCGGAGATGTTCTGATCGAATCTGATATTCCTTCAATTTCGTGCGAGGAGATCTTCAGTGGTGACTGGAATATCTGCAGTGATAACTATTTTGACTCTACAGTCATATGTTCTGATTTCAAAGGTTTATTCGAAATTTTTAGTTACCGTTAGTTTTGATAGAATGTAAAGAAAAGGTCTTCTGTTACTCCGTTTTAAGAAATTAATTCACGGAATGTTTTTTTTTTTTTTTTTTTCAGTTGAGCTTTCAACTGAATTTTCTAAATATTTTTCATAAATGCGCAATAGATTCAAAGAGTACTTTTATGTTATAGAATTGATACTCTGTCAAATATTGCTGTGATTCATTTGATTTATTATTTTATAAATTGAGATATCTCTTCAAAATATAGACTTTTTTAAGGAAATTAAATAAAAAAAACAATCCCAAGCATGGACTTATAATGGTTGAGTATGCGATGGAAGTCGGAGGGTTTGTTGGGCCAGTAATGGAATGCCTTTTTATCCATGCCTTTGATCCTCACTTTCTAGGTGTTGATTCTCAGCCGAACATCTTTCCTGTACTTCACCTCAAGTTTTGCCAGGCTCATGTCTTTTTCTCCTCTAGCCCAAAATTTCTTTTTTTGAAACCCTAGACCACAAACCAGTAGAGAGAGAGAGAGAGAGAGAGAGAGAGAGAGAGATCGTAGAACATACAATTAAGGAAATAAATGCTTTTGAGGAAGAAAGCCCAGGTCTCCCTTGCGGGCTTCCTTTTACGGGAAAAATAAATAAAAAGCAGTTGCTATGCTTGTCTTCTAACAGACGGTTTAAACTATTACATCTATGCATTAAGACAATTCATTTTAATGCATTATTATATAAAAATTATTTCTATTTTCTTTTCGAAAAAGTTTAATATATTTCAGTATGCTTAACATTTAATATATTTTACTTATATTTGTTCGGTCAAAAAAATTTCTGATTAAAAATGAATATTTGTCAAATTTAAAATGGCACTTTTTGATTATAATATTTAGTCATGAAATAAGTGGTTAATTAATAAAATAAAATTCAAATATGATTAAAGTAATTTGGTCTTGCTGAAATGATTAAATATTTATAAAAACAATTACTTTGCATAACTTAAACAAATTATAAAAAAGATTTAAAATTCATATACTAACCATTAATTTGATATCACAATTTGTAAAACGATGAATAACAAAAATTTTAAAAAAAAATTCTTGGTTTGTTTTATTTATTTATTTTTAATTTTTACAATGTTCTTATTTAAACTATTATGTCACACTTAAAATAAGAGACATGAGATTTGACAAAATCTCTTGGGTGTGACACCGCTAAAGGAGGTAAACTCTAAAGACTCTATACAAGTCTAGATCTATTTGGAAGATTCTAGAAACTTCTAGAAGATTTTAGATGTTTCAAGAATATTCTAAAAGTCTTTGAAATTCTCTTAGACCTTCTAGATAATTCAAGAATAATATAGAATATTCTACAATGTGGGTGCTTGAAGAGTAATCTAAGAGATTCTAAAACTCTCTAAAACTATATAAATATATAAGTGAAATAGTGTGGAGTATTCTAGAAAATTCCACACATATGTAATATGTAGTCTTTATTTATCTTTCTTAGGCATATGATGGCTATAAATAAGACCCTTCCTTCTCATTTGTAACCATCCAAGAAGAGTGGGTATGAGTGTGAGGCCCCAAGCCTTGTAACCGTTTCTTTATGCTAGTAAAGTTTTTCCACTTACTTCTCTCCCTTTGTGCATTTAAGCTTCCGGAGAGTGCAAGGTGACTTAGCATCAAGGGGAGGTGTTAAGGCCGCATGAGTAACTTAAGGAAAGTCTCCATGAGTTGATATCAAAGCAATGCAATCCAGGGCAAAGGAGGCCAAGGCAAGGCCAAGGCCAAAAGTATCAAAGGTTGGTATGATAAGTGTAGAGTCATTGTGGGAAGACCAATGATCGGAGGAGCAATGTGGCCTGTAGTATCCAAGCCAAAAGAATTACCCAAAGAGAAGATCTCTAGTTTCAATTCACAGCCATCTTGAGGGATAGAGGTCACGAATGGCATGGGGGCCCAAATGGATGGCAAAGGCGAAGAGGGGAGTAGCTTGGTGGAAAGGGGTTCCACCATCCAACCTGCGAGAAGAGGTACTATGGTTCGACTGGAGGAATCATTGATTGACAAAGAGACGAAGATGCATAAAGAGCTCAAGAGGGAGCTCAACAGAACATTGGCTCAAGTAAAAGACTTGCAAGAGGGTGTGGCCTTGTGCAAGTATGCTTTAGGGAGACATCCACAACCATCCAAATTTCTTTAGGGATGCATGTAATACATGGAAGCTAGAACAACAAGAGAGGCAAGGATGTCAAGCCCAAAACAGGAAGAGAGTTGCGCTTGAGGAGCACTATATAGGGCTACCACCACAGATGGAAGGCATTGTAGGAAAAAGGCCCATGAGAGGAGAACCTGATTTAAAAGAAAAGAAGATGACCAAGGGTCAAAAGATGATTAGGGACAGCACCCATCACTGCAACAAAGATTCTCATGATGAGGGCATCATAAGGATAGGTGGGAGAGGATGTTAAGCTCAAAACATATGACATGAGGTTTGGCAAAATCTCTTGGGCATGACATGGCTAAAAGAGGTGAAAGAGTCCCGCCAAACTATTCTAAAGTAGAGTCACATGATGTTGAAAGGTTCTAAAAGACTCTACACAGTCTAGATCTATCTAGAAGACTGTAAGACTTTAGATCTTTGAGAATATTCTAGAAGTCTTGAAATTCTCTAAGACCATCCGATAGTTCAAGAATAATTTAGAATATTCTAAAATATTCTAAAATATTCTAAAATATTCTAAAATAGTGTAGATGCTTGGAGAGTAATATAGAGAATTCTAGAACTCTCTAGAACTATGTAAATATATAGGAGAAATAGTATAGAGTATCCTAAAAGGCTCCACACATATATAATTTGTAGTATTTTCTAGATCATTCTTAGGCATGGGATGAGAGCTATAAATAGCACCCTTCTTCCTCATTTGTAACTATCCAAATTCCAAGAACCATCTAAGAAGATTGGGTATAAGTGTGAGTTTGTAAGGCCCAAGCCTTATAATCTCTTCTTTGGGTTGGTAAAGTTTTCCTACTTACTTAGCCTTTCTTTCTCTAGACATTTTAGCTCTGTGTGAGTGTGACTTAGCATCAAGGAGAGGTGCTAAGATTGCACCGGTGACTTAAGAAAAGTCTCATTATAATTAGCTATCATTAGATGATAACAGATAACTAATATTAATTCTTGCATTAATTACTAATAGATATCATATGCCAACCAAAATTGTTCATCAGTGTTCTATAATTAATGTAATGTGTTTGAACAAATCTTTGCCAAATTATTTTTACAATAATAAAATCGGTATAGTTTCAAAGAATGCATATATATATATGGTATAGTTTATAATATATATATATATATATATATATATATAGCATCAACATTAATTTTAGAATAAATAATAAAGACAAGAATCACAAGATCAAAAATATATAATGCGCCTTTTATGTTGAGTAATGAAAAAATTTGATTCAATTCCAACTTAAATTTGACTAAACATTTAAATTGTTGAAGTGAGGTGACTATATAAAAATAATTTAATTTTTTGTTGACTAAATTATTATTTTAAACTCATTATGCAGATTTCAACTTCATTTAAATAAATAAAAAATATAAATATTTTATAAACATTCATTACAAATCAAACTATTTTAAATTTTGATTGTATTGATGCCCATAATAGTATGCCATTATTGTAATCAGAAATTAAAAGAAATCTTTACCTTCTCATAACAATCTACATTTACCTCTCATAGATAACACACACACACACACACACACACACACACACACATATATATATATATATATATATAAACAATGAAATAATTAATTAAGACATATATTATTATTAGTAAAATATTAGAGTAGATATCTCTCTCTCTCTCTCTCTCTTGTTGGGTTGTGTTCCTCCGTTGTAAATAACTCATTCGCTTTTGGCTTGGTGGAGAAGAAATCAAGGGAGATACAAGACTGGGGAAGAAGAACAGAGATGTATCACACTCAAGAATCAGTGCCTACAAGATCATAATCAAATGCGTGGAGAAGAAGGCTGAAGAGTTGTGTGGCATCCATGTCCTCTTTTCATCTTTTTCTCCATATCTGAAAGCATTCCACTACTAACCGAAGAATCCCTCCAAATTCTATCACATTCTTGATCATTATAAGTCATGTGGTCTGATCTCGAGGGTTCATCTGAAGTTTTTAGTTACGATTAGTTTTAATAGAAGATATTCAGTAATGAACTATGTTTTGTTAAAAATTTATGAATCGCTTTATGTTTTCTAGTGTTCTTTGGAATTAAGTATGATGCGCTGAATACGATTTGAACCACAAAAAATACACCTTGACCTAAAATATGATTGTTTTGTTTTTCAATTTCTTAAAAAAAAAAATGAAATGAAAAAAAAAATCATTTCAATAAATAAATTAAAGAAACACCTTATTATTTCACTCCCGCCTTCTCATAAAACAAAAATAAAAATAAAAAACCTAACTTCATAGAATTTCGAGAGATTGAGAGAAAAACAACAAATTTCAGTGACAAAGCTCCTTCGTGTACAGCTTACAATGAGATAGTGTTAAAGAAAACACTGATCCTCGCCAAACAAGATAGATATAACAAACACAAAAGAACACAAGATTTATGTGGACTGCAAATGGAAAAAATCACGAGAGAGCCGGAACGAAAAAAAAACTTCACTATCAAAAGAAGGTTGTTGGCAATAACGCCGAATATAAAATCCCTTGCAATGCTCATAATACAAGCATTCCCAAATCTCTCACCTCTCTCTCATAACCCCTTGCTTGCTTATTTTTCTCTTATCAAACTCATGGCATATATGGGGTATTTATAGAGTTAGAAGAATGATGTATTTGACAGTAAATATATTTGACAATAATTATATTTGGTAGCAAACATAGTTAGTAGTGGATATATTCAAAATGATATTAAACAACAAATATATTTCAAAACAAATATTTTAGTAGGAAATTTCAATGCATTATTTTACAAATCTTCACTTTGGCTTAAAATTACCACAAATATGAAGCTTTAAATTGCACTCCACTCTCCAAAGCCCCTTAGGGCTCATCTGCATCGATCGAGTCCAAGCAATGCTTGAACTTGGTCACTAAAAGAGGCTTTGTCAACCTGTCGGTGGGATTCTCCAATGTGTTGATTTTTTTTCTACTGTAAATTATCTGAGTGATGATATCTCAAATGAAGTGAAAACGGATGTCGATGTGTTTGGTCTACTCATGGTACATTTGATCTTTGGTTAGATAAATAGAACTTTGACTATCACAAAAGACATCTTTATAGACTTCCCATTGAGATCTCCATATAAGCCTCTCAACCAAATAGCTTCTTTGATAGTGTTAGAAATGGTCATATATTCTACTTGAAAACAAAGCCATTGTGCTATAAAGGCCCAATTGATTGAGCAACCTCTCATAGTGAATAAAAATCTTGCCCTAAAGTGAATACAAATCCCATAGTAGACCTTCTTCGATATAAGTCACCGGCATAATCGGAGTCTACAAACCCGACAGGCTATGATTTGGAGGCGCCAAATGTCAAGCATGTATCTATGGTATAGCGAGATATCTCAGAATCCACTTAATAGAATCTCAATGTTGCTTTCTTGGATTTACCATGTATCTACTCACAATGCTCACTGCTTGAGCTAAGTCTAGACGAGTGCATACCATGGTAGACTTTAAGCTTCTGATGACACTAGCATCTAGAACATGCTCCATGTATTCCTTCTCAACATCTATAGTTTGAGACATTTATGTTGATAATCTAAAGTGTGTAGCCAACGGAGTGAAGACATCTGTTGCATCTTTTATTGTAAACCTCTAAAACACCTTCTAAACATTTGCTAATTAAGAAAGATGCAAAAGCCCTTCTCAACAATCTTCATCCCAAGTATCTTTCTTGTTGCACCTAATTTTTAACTTCAAATTCAGATCTAAGAATATATTTTAGTTTAGGATTTCTCCTAGTAGAAATAAGCATGTCATCCACATATAGCAAAAGATATACAAATAATGTATTTGATGACTTTCTCAAATACACACAACTATTAAAGCTGCTTCTAGTAAAACCAATACTAATCATGAATTCATCAAACCTCTTATACCACTAGCACGGAGATTGCTTTAGCCTATACAATTAATTCTTTAATCTATAGACATAATCCTCTTTTTTTCCCACAACAAAGCCCTCAGGCTAGATCATCCAGATTTCTTTTTCTAACTCATCATGTAGAAAGATATTACATGTAACTGCTCAAGCTCCAAACCATGAGCTATAATGAGTTCAAACAATACACGAATAGATGTGTGCTTTACAACTAGAGAGAAGACATTAGTGAAGTCAACATGTGAAATTTGACTGAATCCTTTCACTAATAATCGAGTTTTGAACCTTGGTTCTTCATTTTCTGATGCACCATCCTTTTTCTTGAACACCCACTTGCACAAGATGGCCTTCTTTTCTTTTGGGAGTCATGTGAGTTCCTAAGTATGATTCTTATGTAATGACTATATCTCATCCTACATAGCTATGAGCCACTTTATAAAGTTTGTATTGGAGACTGCATCATCATATGAGCATGGCTCAACAAAAGTCTCCTCTACAATGCTCAATGCATATGGAACCAAATCTGCTTCACAATATCACTTAGGAGGACAAATCACTCTTCTCTCTCTATCCCTGACCAAAGAATAAGAAGGTGCAACAGTAGGAGTTTCTTCCCCAATACTTGTCTGCCGAGGTGATGTTGTAGAAGTGGAATGCTCCACCTCAATTTGAGTGCTCTTTAACATAATTAATCCATCTCAATTAGGACTAGAAGGTCGTGACATTAGTTAATGTAGTAGAGATTTTTCATCAAACACAACATCTCGCTACAACGATTTTGAAATTTTAGGACTCAAGAGTCTATAACCCTTTATGCCATTCTCAGATATATCATATCCCAAGAATATATACTTCTTTGATCTAGAATCTAACTTTTCATCCCTGACATGAGCATAAGATGTACAACAAAAAAAATTCAAGTTAGAATAATTAGGAGGGCTACTAAACCATACCTATTTTGGACACTTCAAGTCAATAGTAGCATGAGGGGAATGGTTGATTAGATAGCATGCAATAGAAGTAGCTTCAGCCCAAAAACTCTTGTCTAAAATGGCTAAAAAACATACAAGGGTTCTTTCCAGAATGGTATGACTGTACCTCTTAATAACATCATTTTATTGTGGCATCATAGCACATGTGTGTGGTGGTGAGTGATGTCTTCTAAATGACAAAAAATCATCAAACTATCACAAGCAAAACTCTAATCCATTATCTATCCCGAGGTACTTGATTTGTCAATCTATTTTTCAATCATGGTCTTCCACTGCTTGAAGACTCCAAATACATCAATTTTTTCTTTAATAAATGGTCAAATCTTCATAGATAATCATCAATAAATATCAACATGTATCTTACACCTCCACGGGATGGTTCTCTCAATGGTCCCCATAGATCGGAGTGGATCTAGTCTAGTTGTCTTTTTATTTTATGGACTACACTAATAAATGAGACTATTTTTAATTTCCAAATTACACAGTTCACAGAACTCTAAAGTGTTAATTTGTTGACCACATAATAGATCTCATTTGCTTAACATATTAAGATCTTTCTCACTCATATGACCAAACCTTAAATGTCATAATCTAGTAACATCAATATCTGACATGTAGGTTGCAATAGTTGTTGAACTTGTAACAATAGAACCTTCCAAAGCATAGAGAATTCCTTTAGTCTTTTGACCTCTCATCACCATAAGTGCTCTTTTGGAAACTTATATGGCTCCACCTTCACCAGTGTATCTCAAACCCTTGTCATCAATGGTATTAAGGAAGATCAAATTTTTCTTCAATTTTGGGACATGCGACTTCGTGAGAGTGTCTTGATTGTGCCATCGATATTTTTAAAATTTCATTGAGCCAATAACAACTATAGGACATGAGAAATCATTCTCCATCAACACAACTTCACCTTTAACTGACTGATAGGTGAAGAAATACTGCCTATTAAGAGTCATGTGAAGTGTGCAGTCAGAGTCCATGATTTATTCAAATGAAGAACTATGCTGGTCCTCAGACACCAAGAAGATGATGCATTCATCATCTACTCGTACGATGCATTTTTGACCTTATTTTTCCTACTTCTCATGATCACTTTTTTGAAGATCCTTTATTTTTTAACAATTTTGGCAATCATCTTTCCAATGCCCCTTCTTTTTGCAATAAAGCAAGCAACATCCTTTCCTCTAAGCTTTGACCTAGCAAAAGACTTTGAATGATGCGATTCCTTTTCATATCTTTCTCTGGTGAGCAAGCTATCACCATTACTAGTGGATTTAGAAAGTTGATCCTTCTCGAGCAGATCCTTGGATAACAAGGCTTTGCTAACATCCTCTTGACAAATTGACTCTCTTCCATACAATATGGAGTCATGAAAGTTCTAATAAGAAGGTGGAAGAAACCATAACAATAATAAAGCTAAGTCTTCATCATCGTATTTTACCTCGATCATATCTAAGTCAGTGATGATTCTTTTAAACTCAACAATGTAAGTCTTTATATCTGATCCTTCTATTATGCGGTGAGAGTATAACCTCTACTTCAAGTATAATTTTGTTATGAGACTCTTCCCAATGCATATAGACTCTAGTTTTTGTCATAGATCAGCTACGATGTTCTCCTTCAAATAGTCATGTAAGATCTCATTTGACAAATGTAGACAGATCTGATATTTTATCTTCTTATCCATTTGAATCTTTTCTTCAGCAGATAATTTTTCCAACATGTGATCAATGTAGTGCAAAGTGACTTCTAGATCTAACTAAATCAATATATCTCTTATCTTGATTTACCACAAAGCATGACGAGTAGACCGTTCTAGCTTCTTGATGTTGTACTTCATAGTGGCCATCACTAAAAACATAAGAGGTAATACTACAATCGATTTTGCAAACATAATTGATGATGAGCAAGATCAATTTTATAAGCGACGATTGTGACGAAAGCAAAGATGAAACCGTATGCTTTGTTACCACTTGTTAAAGAAAATATCAATCATCACAAAATAAGATTAATCTAGCAAACACAAGATAATACAAGATTTACATGAAAACCCCGTAAAAGGGAAAAACCATGGGAGAACCAAAGTAAAAAAAAAACTTCACTAACAAAAGAAGGCGATCAACGATAACATCAAATATAAAACCCCTTACAATGCTCACATATAGTATGCGATTGAAGTTAGAGCGATTTTTCAGCTGATGGTGGATGACTTTCAAATTGGGAGAAGGTGAAGAGGACGTTGACACCGCACAACACGGAAAGCTCTTCAACCCTCTTCTACAAGCTTTCGATTCTTGTCTTGTAGGTGTTGGTTCTCGCCAGAGCATCTTTCATGTATTTCAGCCCTAGTTTTCAAGGCCCATGGCTTTTTCTCCAATAAGAAGAGAGAGAGAGAGAGAGAGAGAGTGTGTGTGTGAATGGAATTATAGGAAAAATAATTGAGAGGAAGAAATGAGACCTTCTTGCCTCAGTAAATAAAATAACCGCTACCTTTTAATTTGACACTTTTATCTTGAATGGGGATTTACATAAATATCATAAAATTTTATATATTTCACATTTTAATTTTAATTTTTATATATTTAACATCAAAATATTAAATAGCATCACTCACTTAAAAAAAAGGGAGGTTTACATGTATATAACACTCAAGATATTAAAATTTATATATTTAACATCTGAACTTATCTGTTTACAAATATGACATCCTTCTTTATACAACAAAATCATCATTTTGTTAATGGTATAAATGGATTGTCGAAGTCGATAAGGAGCTCGTTGATAGCCTCTCGATGCTCCATTATCGCCGATGTCGAAGTCTTCGACATTCCTAATGTATCTTGCAAGGCAACGAATCAGCCATCTTCAGAATGCCGATCAAGATCACCTCCACATCATGGAAGCTCAACTGGTACTTATGGAAACAATTTCATGGGCGTTCTTAAAGAAAGTGAAGAATTCAGTGGAACAAGTAATTTTTTTTTCTTGGGATCATTTGAGCTATTTTCATAACAAACTCACGCACTCATGCATTCTCCAAGATTCAAACTCGGGATTTTCGAGAACGAAGCAAGGCCTCAACTAATTGGTTCAGACGAATAACACATGGAATAGGTAATTTATGCTACCATTAGTATCTTATTTTTCATGATTTAAGTTTTAAATAAGCATTGTTGAAAGGAGATTTGTTCATTTTTCTTAACTCTCTATCAACAATTTTTTTTTATTTTGAGTCTATTTTTGGCTATTTAGTGGGATAAAGGCTTGTTGTTGTTGTTGTTGTTGTTGTATGGTCTATTTTCGGCTACTAAACAAACTATTTTTTGAATAAAAAATTTTTATAATGATATAATTTTTCTCAAATTTAAATTGATATTGAACTTTGATGTGGTATCCTCATGCCTAACTAATAGATTGCATGGTTTATATGCTTTTATAAAGATATTATAAATAAGTGATGTATGACATGGTATACATGTTCACTTTTCTGAAACATTTATCAACACTTTGCGGTGAAACCAATCCTCTCAGGAGGGGCAAATTTATATATTAAGATAAAAGAATAGGAAAAATAACTCTTTGAGGAGCAAATAATTAATTTGACTACCTCATATAAAATAATTATAAAATTCAAGGTGAGGGGGGTTCCCCTATTTGGCTCTATATGATAGATCTTTCTGCAGAGGTAAACATGGTCAGAAACTGAAATCCTAAGTACTATGTTGTTTAAATTGAGTTGATTGACTCAAGTAGCCCAAGTAAGTTTTTGAGATTCATTTAATTTCGAAGCACAGAAAGAGCAGTGAAGCTCTATTCTTGCTTGTCTCAAAACTAGATTAAAAGCCATTTGTGCATGCACATGACCCTTCTGAGGACAATAATTTCTTGTATGCTCTATAATATGATCAAAATGCCTGCTTTCGAATATCTTCGTATAAATCTTTTCCAGCAAAGGAGCGACAACGAAAGTTTCATTAACAACTAAGGAAAATTGATTGAGTGATTTTTCTGGAGAGAGGAGTCTGTTTTCTAGCAACGATGAAACCTTCATTGACGGCTATGACAAGAAAATCATTGAATCGTGTTGCAGGCGCCCTGCACAGTGTTGTATGGGTAACGGGATTAACAGCTTTAACAGTGGAATGGTATTTTTATTTTATTTAGATATTTTGAGTGTTATTTTTATAATATTTGAAGTTTAAGTGTTAAATATATAATATATAAAGTTTTGAATGCTATGTATGTAAAACCCCCTAAAAAATACATCAGTATAAAAAATTATTAGATAATTAAATATAAATGCAAAAAGATTATATGACATGTATGTAAATCTTTACCAAATTTTAAAATATGCTTCACATTTTTTTAACTGAAGTAATGTGTCTGATTTAATTGTTAGTATATCATATATTTTATTAAATTATGAAATGCAAAAATATTTTTTAAATGAATTATTAAAATATAAGTATTTCATTTTTTTTATTTTAAAAATATAGACTTGATATAATTTATTATGCTTAATCGTTAACAAATTTTACTAGTAATTATGATTCTCCACTATTTTAAAACAAGAACTACACATGTATGATTTTTGTTTGTGTATATTCATAATATTAAATTGTCTTCTTCTACATTCAAAGAGAAAAATGCTATTCTTTATTCAAGTAAATAAAATTTACTTTTTTTCACTCAGTAGTAATAAATTTTAAATTAATCTCTTGTAAATTTTTTTGTCATTTTTGCAAATCATTTCTTCGAGGCACAACAAAATCGAGAGCTAATTATATATCTAGGATATACTCAATGCACTCGAACAATTGCATGTGATAATTCTAGAGTAGTCAAACTCGCCAACTACAACAAGCAATACTAATTGACCATCAAAGAGACTTAGTTCATTGGGTACACCAAACCCATAGCCAAGTTGTCAAGTTAAAGGAATTATCTCAAGATTTTATCACCATCAATCATTGAGTAACATTCAAGGTTCGCCATACCATCAAATGAAAGTATAACTCAAGAAGAACTCATCCACCATCTCTTGAACAATCATGCCAAATAATAGGAGAAGCTCGCCACTAACTCATCAACTATACTCCACAAACACTTACCATGACCACTTGTAAATATTAGTTGCTTCTATCACTCGTCGAGATGGCTCACCCATTATACTTGTTCCCCAACTATATCTTAGAGATCGGTAAGGCTCTCATCATTAGCTCTTAGAGGTCGCCATCTATGATACTCTCGAAAAGCCATGTCAACCACATTCATTGTATATGTTCCTATCTTCCTATAACTTTATCATCACTTATAAATAACTTTTTTAAAATAATGATAACTTTTGTATTGTTCATATTATTGTGCAATGCAGCCCCATTACTCTTACCCTCCTCTTTTTTTTGGTCAATTAGCTAAACATGCGAGAGTGATCAAACGTCATCAACGAATAAATTTGAATCCAACAATAATACTTTATTAGCTAAATTTTTTATTAAGGAATTGGTAACTTAAAATGATAATTTTCTTTATAAAAAAGTTTTGTGATGATAGATATAGTCACAAAGAACAATTAAATTTTAATCATGTAATATTTGACAATAGCCAAATTTTATTCTAGAGTTTTTTGAAGTCACTTACAAATAAATGCTCTCTTTTTAAATAGATTTTGCCTAGGACTTTATTTCTTTTAGACTACTGTATATGGTATAACTTTGAATTCTCAACTGTGATATATATATATATATATATATATATATATATATATATATATATATATATATATATATATATATATATATATATATATATATATATATATATATATTTATAGCCATATTTGTTGCCTTCTTTGTTTTGAGTCATACATTAGTTGTTTTGAGTTATCCATTAGTTGTTTTATTGGGAATTCAAAGTTGAGATAATTAATAAAGAGTTAAAGGTATGGGTGCCTTATGCCATATGGATAGAGGGAATGGTGCTTTTAAGCTATAAGAATGGTAAATATGATGATAGGAGGATTTAACTCATTCTACTAAAATAGGTAAGGTCACTAAGCACTATATAATACACCTTTCTCACTAAAGAGAGAAGGGCACTATCATGTGACATGCAAAATGGCTACCTCAAATTTAGACATCATGTTGCCTTATTTTACTAAAAAAGAGTATAATAAGGCACTATCAAAAAGTTGTTGCCCAAGGTGATAAGGAAGTTAGCCAAGGCAACTACTTGAAGTCAACCTTGGAGATGAGAAAGTTAACCAAGGCATGAAATTAGAGTTTTCTAAGGTGCTAAATTGAAGAGCATTAACAACTAACAAGAATTTATTGAGGAGAAGAGAGAGAGAGAGAGAGAGAGAGAGAGATTCAACAATATAGATGATGAGTTGCAAGTCTCATTATTGGTGACTAAAAGTTATCAACAACAAAAAAAATCCTTCAATTAAGGTGAAAAAGGAGCCATTGACTCATCAAAGAATGATATCATTGATTAAGAGTAGGAATTTCCTAAAAGATGACTCATTAGCAACACAACTTGTCAGCCATGAAGAAATCCATTGGCTCTATATTAAGAGGTTGAAATCATTAAGATTCTAAGAGATCACTTAGCTACTCTATTATGCTAGACCATAATTAGGATTCCAAGAGCTCTCATGGGCTTAAATCTTAAACAGGCTATGACAATATAAAGAAGCAATACTATATTTTAATATAGGGCTTTAACTCATTTAAGATTAAGAGCTAAGTAGGATTAAGAAGAGTACTTATTGGTATTAGTTAATGGATCAAGGAATTGATTAATTATCAATGAAAATCCATCTAAGTTATCCTCATTGCTTTAAGATTACAACAATACAAATTTTAATTAATTACACATACATCACATAGATCTTGAATTAAATCTTATGATTCTAAAACATTTTTATCAATTTTGGTGAAACATCCTAACAAAAAGGTTTCAATTTATAAAGATATCATTAAAGATATATTTATTGGCCAACATAATATTATGTATTAAAAATAACATAATATATGATAAAAATATATTTTAATAAGCTTTCTTTAATCCATTGACAAGAGAGAGCTAAGCTATTTTTTTTTTGTTGACATAAGAAATATCTAATCGTAAATTTCTCAATCTCCTATTAATGTTACCATTAGATGTGTAATATATTAGATATATGTCAATTATCACTTTATATATTATAATTATTCAATAATCATAAGCATGGGCGGACCCACGTTTGGTTGAGGGTGGGCAATTTCCCACCCTCAACTTTATTATAAGGTGGGCAAAAGGTAATTTTGCTCATCTGCCCTAATACTCCCAAAAAAGCCCCGAGGCCTTTTTGCACAGCCGCACACTTGGATTCTCGCAACTCCCCTCTTCGGCCTCTCTTGCAATCGCATCTCCACGAGTTTAGAGTTCCTTCCACCTCTCTCACACTTTCACTCTTCACGAGTTCTCACTCAAGTCTCGTACCTTCAGCCTTCCATAAAAATCATAGTCCGTGACCGCCGACCGATGACTCCATATTCAATCGCATCTTCAATTATAGCTCCGTCACAGAGTTTATAGGTGAATGAAATGCCTCCCCCATGTTCTTCCTTTTTCATTTATTATTATTATTATTATTATTATTATTATTATTATTATTCATGTCTGCTCGATTTACTAGGAGTTCAGGATTGACGTCTCTGCGCTATTCTCCGCTGCTCATTCCGGCCATGTCAAGGTTGTGCGGAAGTTATGTGAATCTCTTAGTTTAAACTCCAATCTCATTTTTCTACGCATTTGATTCCATGTCTATTTTTTTTTTAAAACATCCATGTCGGTTTAAATCTATATGAAGAAAGTTGTGGATATTTTTTTTTTAAATGTGAAATGGTGTTCATCTTAAAGAAAATTTTGGCTCCATGACTTCCACCATATTAGGTTACCTGATCCATTATAATTAGTCAAAGTTAGTGAGTTGAAATTCATGGTGATAGATTGAGAGAATTTATTATCTTATCATTTTATGATCATCTCATACATTATAAAGTTTAAAGTAATTTATAGGAGATATGTGTATTTTTTTAATTTCCAAAAAGGAGAGCCATGAGATGTGATCTAACTAAAATGATTTTACTATTATGAATTATATATTATAAATTTTATTTTCTTCTAATCAAAGAAGTTATTTGTAGAATATAATATACATGAATTCTAAAAAAATATGTTACTTGTAGCAATTGTATGGTTGAATTAGGAGGAATTTTAAGGCATTAGATTTAGAATATATATATATATATATATATATATATATATATATATATATATATATATATATATATATATAGAGAGAGAGAGAGAGAGAGAGAGAGAGAGATTTATATATTTATGGTGTTGAGAATGTATGTTCCTTGGAGATGTGAAAAAGTAAGCCTAGTGGCTCTTATTTAAGGTGGGGTTTATGACTTTCCTCAACAATAAAGTGGATGCATCTAAAATAATATTTGAAATATTTTTTTCTATTGAAATATTTTTATAATTTATTTCATATTTTACTTCATATCTTTCTTCATGTTCTATTTACATGCTTAGACTTACCACTCCATTACATCATATTTGAAGCCATCCACACCAAACCTTACTCTACTCTCCATTATTCTATTCTTTATCATATACATTTTGTATTTAAGGCTCGACATTATTCTTCTTAAAATTTTCTTCTTCCAAAGATTTAAGTTTTAGAGGATTTTCAAGTTAATAGTTAAGCCCATGACAAGCATTAGATTAGGGTATTCAATGTTATATTTTTATCACCTGTACTAATCGTTAGTTATATGCTTTATGTAGGTGATATTAAAGGATTAGGCTATTCAATAATATTCTTCAGTGTAACATTCTTCACAATCAATTAAGATATGTGAATAGCATTTTATTTTTAAAAGGCTAAAGGCGTGCCTTTATTTTTTGTGAAATATTATTGATTTATTTTTATTTTTAAAAAAGCCGAAGATGTACCTTTCCTTTTGAAATATTATTGGTTTAGTTTTATTTTAAAAAGGTCGAAGGTGTGCTGTTATTCTTGAGATATTATGATTTTTTTAAAAGGTTGAAAGTGTGCCATGATTTATTGATTTATTTTTATTTGCATTATATCTACTATCATATTTAGGATTTCCTAAATGGATCGTTATTTAGAGAGAAAAGAATGAGTTGATCTTGATATCAATAATCTTAATGATCTTGCTTTCACGATTTGGAGTTATGATGTTAATGAATAGATGAATAGAGCATATTTGGTAAAAGGACCACATCAACCCAAAAGTCATAATTTTTCTCAAACAATGATAGGCAATGTTGCACGAAGATTTAATTCAAAGTGGTTAGAGGAATATTCATATTGGTTAGAATATAACATACATAAAGATGTTGCATATTGTTTATATTGCTATTTATTTTAGCCTCAAGAACAAGTTACTACAAATCAAGGAGGTGAAGATTTATTTATTAGAGAAGGATGTAAAAATTAGAAAAGAAAAGAAAAGTTTTTAGCCCACATTGGTGAACACAATAGTGCTCATAATAGGGCAAGACAAAAGCGTGAAGATCTAATGAAGCCTCAAACACAAAGTGTCCCTACTATGTGGTTGACTAAAGATGAGAGAAACAAAAAGAGTATTAAATAATGTTGACAGAGGCAGTTGATTGTGTTAGATTTCTTTTGCGACAAGGATTATCATTTCGTGGTCACAATGAATCTTCTAATTCAGTTAACCAAGGAAATTATTTAGAATTATTTCATTTTCTTGCATATCATAATGAAGAAATTAAAAAGGTTACATTTGAAAATGTTAGTACAAAACTACAATTGACTTCACCAAAGATACAAAAATAACTTCAAAAATAACTTTGTCAAGCTGCATCATCTGAGACTTTAGCTTCTATCATCAAAGATATAAGTGATTCTTACTTTTCTATTATTGTGGATGAATCTCGTGATGTATCAATAGAGGAACAATTAGCTGTCATTGTGAGATATGTTGATAAAAAAGGTCAAGTTATTGAAAGATTTATTAGCATTAAATATGTTTCTTCAATAAGTGTAATTACACTTAAGACAGCTCTTGAAGCTATACTAGCTAAACATTCATTAAGCTTGCATAGGATACGAGGTCAAGGCTATGATGGGGCACCTAATATGTGAGGTGAAATTCAATGGTTTGAAGGCGCACATTCTTAATGATAATCCTCAGGCATTTTATGTTCATTATTTTGCCCGTCAGCTTCAATTATATTTAGTGGTTGTAGAAAAAAAAATATTGGCAAGTGAAGCATCTTTTTGAGTTTACTTTAAGAATTCTAAATACAATTGAAAGTTCTTATAAGAGAAGTGACGCTTTAAAAACTATTCAACATGAAAAGATTATTTTATATCTCAAAATAGGGGATTTAATTAGTGGACGTGGTTTGAATCAAGAAACTAACCTACAATGAGCTGGTGACACTCATTGGAGTTTACATTTTCATAGTTTAATTAGTCTTATGAAAGTGTATGTTTCCGTGCTTGAAGTGCTTGAGATAGTAAAGGAGGATGGAGTACATGATCATCAGTCAGTTGAAGTTGGTGTTTTAATCAGTGCAATGGAGTCTTTTGATTTTGTATTCACTATGCATTTGATGATTGATATTTTAGTTATCACAAATGAATTATCACAATCTCTACAAAGAAAAGACCAAGATATTAAAAATACAATGAAATTAGTGCAGATATCCAAGCAACGATTACAGATGATAGAAATAAAGGATGGGATTCCTTATTACATGAAGTATCTCTTTTTTGTAATATTTTTGAGATTGATATTCCAGATATGAATTCTACCTTTAAAACTCATCGATGAGCTATACGAGGAGGTGAAGAAATGATAAATTTGCATCATTATTGCGTTGAGTTATTCTACACCGTAATTGATATGCAACTTCAAAAATTGAATAATCATTTCTCTGAACTAAGCACAGAGTTACTTCTTTATGTGGCATGCTTAAACCCAAGTGATTCATTCTTTGCTTTTGATAAAGAAAAACTTATTCGACTTGTAGAATTATATCCTAAAGATTTTTCTGCAATTGAGCTTGTGGCTCTTGAACATCAGCTTTCCACTTATATTATCGATGTGCATAGTAGTGATGATTTCTCATCTTTAAATGGTATTGTTGATCTTGCCAAAGAGCGTATCAAGACAAAGAAGGATGGTGTGTATCCTTTAATTTATAGGCTTATTATTTTGGCACTAACTTTACCAGTTGCTACAGCTACAGTAGAGACAACATTTTTTACAATGAAGATTGTTAAACATTGATTTCTATGGTGAAAATTTTTTAATTCTTCATCTATATTTCTGAAAGAAAGGGATAATTGAAGATCAAAAATATTTAAACACTTCTTGTGTTGGACACCACGCAGATCTGCAGATGTTCTTATTAGAGTGATCGGGTATAACATTAAGGAATAATGTACTATCTCGAGAGACAGAAGTCGACATCCTACAAATGGACCTAATCATCTCAATAAGGACTCCTAAGGACTATGGGTCTTCGGATGTACCGGAGATTCTTCCCCTACTTTACATGAAAAAGTAAAGCATGGTTTATTTTAAATTGGGTTCATTAAGTTCTCTATGGAGACAAGCCCCCATAGTTAATTACATCCTAAGGAATATGATTCCTTAGGAATACTCTCGATTAAGGTAAATGATCATTACCTCCAAAGATGTCAAAGATAGGACTATCAATCAATTAATTTATTTGAAGAAGATCAAGTGAGATTGATCAAGAGGAGGGAGTTATTATCAAAACCAAAGGAAGATAAGTAGGGGATGCTTATGGTACTAGGAAGCCTAGTAAGCATCCCAAACTATCCTATGATTGGGCTTTATATATTTGAAATTGAGGAAAATTCTTTGTTTGAGTTGAATTTTTATTAGAAATCTAGGGCTTATAATTTCATAACATAAGATCATGGAAATGCCTACGAGGTGAGGATTTATGTCAGTAAGAAAGGAAGTAGCATTCTCTGAACCTAAATCTAGGGAGCCTCAGAGGTCAAGCACCTAAATCTAAGGAGAAAATGGGTATTTAGTTTACCTCTATAAGAGAGGATAAGCTATCCGACTGTTGGACTTACAACCGCCTGGGGATGGCCGCCAACTAACTCCTCCTATGATTTTAAATACATGTAGGTAAGTCATATACTTTTAGAAGATAATTAGGTTGTTGTTTATTTAGAAAAGAGACTAAGTCCTTAAACACACTCCCTAAGAGACTAGATCATGTAGGACATGATTAATGACTTAAATCTAATATAAATTTTGCTATATTTTATTTTCATTTTTGGATAATTAATTTGATACAAGCTATGAGATTCATATGCCTAAAGCATGAGAAATTAGATTATGGGCCAAAATCAGCAAGAAAGGAGGTGTGTTTCCACCATGGCTTTCAAAGGTAAAGCCAAGTTCTCTAGCAAAGGTGGAAGCCCTCCATAACAAGAGTGAAACAAGATGCTTTTTATGCATGATGTGAAAATATACAACATCTCGCTAAGGGATTGCTAAATCTTTTATCTTATTTTACAACCTAAACTTTAGGTGAGGTTATGAGTTGTTAATTTTTAGTTTTGAGTTGATTAAACTGGATAGAAATTTTATTTTCTTGAGAGCCTAATCGCATTCAGGCCATTCATCAAAGCAAGGTAGAAACTAGGAAAATATGTCATCTTAATGCATAAGCTAAACAAACATCAAACAATTTATAAAGCTAGCATAAAAGAATAAAAGTCCTTTTATGGCCGGGCTCCACCACACAAACTCAAAAATAAATTAGGTAGCCTAGCTCTACCTTTATACAACCCAGATTACAAATGAATTAATTACAATCAAGAAGGAATTCATGTTATGGGGGTCTTAATTCTTCATTTTTCGTTCTTCTTCTTCTTTTCTTTCTTCTTTCTTCTTTTGGTTGGTTGGAATGTGGTTGATCCAAAGGCTTCACATGGTACATAAGACATAGTCTTATGACCAATGTTCATCCTAATCTCCCATAACAATCATTCCAAATCTTAATTACAAAATTACATGAAAATAGGAAAAAGTAAATCTAACTAAAACCTGTAAAGTAGAGATTAGCTAAATAAATCACACAATCCCAAGCATATATATAAATAAATTGGACTTAGAACCCCACACATAGGAAACCAATTCCACTTAGCCTATTTTGAATTATGCTTAGGGGTATAAGCAACCTGCATAGTAAAAAAGTAATTATATTTTTATTACAGCACCCCTTAAGAACAATCCCCTACAAAAGACAATGATTAGACTAAGATGTCTTACTATTTAATCTACGCACATACACCCTAACATGCAGACTAAAATATCACATCATAAAATAAAAGCAAGCATCAAACCATGCATCGCCCTACCATAGGACTAGAAGTGGTGACTTAGCCTAAAGTGTGTGCCATTTAAGACTTGTGTGGTATGTCTTAGCTAGGATTTAAGGTTAGAATTTTCTAGGTATGAAGGGTTCAACTTAGAGGGTGGTTTCATTTAAGTAATTTAGTTGAATTGGTTGATTTTATTTTATGATTTGATTTGGTTTGAATGAACCTATACTTAATTACTAAGTGTTGTAAAGAGAGGAAAAGAGAAGAGAACTTCTCTTTTCTCCTTACCTTAAGTAACTTCTAAGGTAGATTCATTTGTGATTTTTCTTTAGTGAATGTTTTATTATATGTTTTAATTAGTCCTAAGTTTAGATTTACTCTAAATCAACCTATTCAAATAAGAAAGGCATTTTAGGATTAAGTAGAGTGAATTACTATCACAAAACACACAACACTTTATTTCTTCTCAACATGTTTAACATGCATATGGATAAATCCTAAACATATCTATATATACAAATGTAAGTATTTAACACACCTTAATGATGAATGCTAAAGGATGTTGCTTAAGAAAATTTGTAATGTTTCATGTATGCATGATTTTGTTAAGTAGAAAAGAGAGGGATTCTTTCATCCATTATTCATATGCACATTTACATGTATGAAAGACTTAAGTGAGTACGAAGTCATTATTTTCTACACTAGAGGTGTAAGGTACAAGACCTACTTGGGGCTACTTAAAGCCTCGCAACCCCGGGATGTCCAGACTAATTTATTACTTTTCTTAAATACATATGCATGTACAAAAAAGAAATGAATGGAAAAAGAGCCATGCAAAAGATTTTTATGTGTTTGTTTGATTTAGTTATGCAATTTATATGTGTAAATGTGAAGATTCTTCTTAAATGATAACATAGGAATAAATTTAAGCAAGTGTTGTGTTCTTTTCAAATGAACTATACACTTTCCAAATCTTATTCAAAACTATGTTAAAAGAGAAGAGAAGGAACATAATGCACATCTTATATTATACTCACATGCATGCTTATAAGTAATTATAAGTAGCATACCTTTCATTTGTTGATTTATAATTTTTGAAAATAATTTTAGATTTAATAATGATAATAGCTATTCATATTCTTACTTTAGCCAAAACATACAATTTGACATAAAGGAAATATTTCATTTTAATTTGAATTTTTAAAAGACATGAATGCATGATTTCATATGATAAGCAACATTTAGCATGCTAAGAAAGAAATAAAGTGATGGCAAGCATGTAAATTCAATCATCTTAATTAATTCCTAAAGATAATCTTATGGAATAAGATCATTTAAAGTGAATCAAAGTTGATATTAATGAAATTTTGATTTTATTTTGAGTTTGATTTGAATTTAGGAAATATGAAAAGGTTTGCTGGTCCTAACCCATCTCCCACATGTGTGTGTTATTTTAGTTTAATTTTTAGAACCATTAGATTAATTTTATATTTTATTTAGGTTATGGTGTAAATTAAGTTCATTAATTATCCCTTACCTACACCTCCTTAATATAATTATTCAAACAATTGTGAGCCAACATATGATATGCAACCACATTAAATTTAAATCAGCAATGCACCCTAGGAAAGAAAGAGTCTAATGCAATTGGCTCACAATTATTGATTAATTAAGCAAAGGGGTTTAATTAAGTACTTTCATAACCCTTCCCACACAGATAGGTTGGACTTGATTTCCTTAAGCTTACTTAAGTTATTGAACACCTAAGTATCTACCCAAGAAAGGATTGATTAAGTGGTTAAGTTTCTAGATTAATTTTTTATTTTGAGTTTGGTTAATTAAGTTATTTAATGAAATGATTAAATCATTAATCAATTTGTAAATTAATTAAGTTTTCATTCAAATGAAATAGACTTGGGGGGAAAGATTTAGAAAAGGTACCCTAATCTCATTCCCTAAGTTTATCTATTGTTCTAAGATGATTAATAAATTTAATTAATGAATTTATCATCATTTAATTGGTTAATTAATTATTTAATTGATTAAGGGAGTGATTAGAGATGAAACAAGCAATTACCTAAATTAATCCAATAATAAATTCTAAGAAAATCATGGGAGGTATAGGTCATCCCACTAATTAACCCTAGGGAATTTGGAATTAATTATTGGAATAATTTAAGGAGTAATTAACATAATTACATCCCAATAAAACTCAAATTAAGAAAATGTCATTGTTCAAAATTAATTAAAATTAATGTTAGATTATTCCCCTTTGAATTATCTTTAAAATGAAGTTGAGTTTGCATTTTTTGGGTTTTTCTACATTTATTTATGTATTTTTGAAGTTTTTGTGAGTAGGGAATAATTAAATAGCCTAATTATATAACTAATCCTGTCAGCGTCACATGGATCGCTGATGCGACGGACGCATTCCACATGACGCGATGAGATTCGTTATTTAAGTTGTCAAATCGGCTGCACAGTCAACCAGCTACGCTACACGTTTTCTCCTTGGACCGTCTGATCAAAGATCAGATGATCAGGATCAATCCCGTGGATCTAAAGGGATTAAAATAGCAAGTCTAGATTGTTTAATCAGGACTGTCCATCCAAAAACACGCGGGATGGATGGTCCATGATTCATCCCTGCTCTCACATGCGGGAGATGGGGGCCATAAATCCTCCAATGCTTGATCTGAGCTCACTTGAGCTCGAATTGAGTAGGGATTCAACCCACACCATCAAGAGGTGTGAGGAAGAACATCCAACAGTCAATTTCATTTGAGATCACACTTCTCTTCACAAAGGATAAAAGAATTTCTACACTAAGCTCAATTTTGAAGCATGCCTCACCGAAGGCTATCACCGGTGCTCCCAATTGTCGAGGTAGCTTCGTCTAGTGGAGACGAAGCCCTGTTGAAACTTTCAAGGCTTGATATCAAGTGGATCCTCTTATTGGTAAATTTGAAGCTAACTAGGAAGGTCCTTACGTCATAGAGAAGGTGTACGAAAGAGAAGCCTACCAGCTTATTGACCCCAATGGTCAACGACTGATGCCACCAATCAATGGTCGATATCTCAAGAAATATCACAACTAACTATGGATAAGTATATAAATATTAAAATGAATCTCACACTAGTAAGGCTTTCATGCCAAATACACATGTAATATTACTTGAAGATTCTCTCGAAAAATGAGAATGCATTTTCAAGTTGCTGCGAAAGCCCCTTGTTAGACAGGGATATTTTTACATATTTAGCTAAGTTGACATCGTGCTTCAAGCTAAGATCCTAAGATAAATATATATTATAATTAGAATGAGCTGAGTTTATTTATATTAAAGAAGTGTAAACTCTGTAATGCATTTCTGAACTAATCTGCAATCCCTCTATTAGACAGGGGGCCTTTTTTTATATATTTAGCTGAGTTGATATCGTGTTTCAAGCAGATCCTCGATATATATATATATATGGCCAAAAAAATATATCACATTTATTTTGCAGATCAAACTTTGTAATATATTTTGAACTCATCTTCAATCCCCCTGTTAGACAGGGGGCATTCTTTATTCTTTATGTTCAAAATCTTCTAATCATCTCCTATGAAATGGGAGGTCTTTTGTATATGTGTTCGGGTTGAAATCAAGTTTTATGCTGAAATCTCTGAATATATCTATAACTATTATTGTTAAAGTTGCAAGTCTTACAAGAACAAAAAAAAATCTACTTCAATGCACGAAAAAACTGTCCTAAATGTCAAAAGTTTCTCTCCAAGATTTGTTAAATGTTAAAGATCAAGTCAAAAGGACTCAATTTTAGAAGCTTCAGTAAACTAAGTCAAAAAATATCAACCTCTACATCTTCAAGTCTAGGACACGGATGAGTTCTAAAGGTCGAACTCAATCAGCCCATAAATGGTCGAGTTGCTGACTCTTTCCTCACTCAACAAGCCGCAAGAAAAGACCGTAGTGAAAGAGGTCCCATTCATCAGTCTCATGACAAGATCACCAAGCCATCATAGCCTAAGAAAAGACTCGAGTAGGTTCTAAAGGTCAGACTCAACAAGCCCACAAGTGGCCGAGTAACTGATGCTCTCCTCACTCAACAAGCCGTAAGAAAAGGCCGCAGTAAAAGAGCCCCTACTTGTTAGTCCAATGATGATGGTTGTTCAATCTCAAACCAGATTCAACTTAGTGACTACAAGTAACCAGAATCCAAGAGATCTTTCTACTTGATCGATGGACCAAGATAATTTGAGGAAACAACTCTCAACCTAGAGCTACCTCGAGTCAATTCTTGTATTACCTACAAGATGATATCCCAATATATTTTCAAATAGAATAATCAAGCACCAAGCATATATCGAAGTCAATTTCCTCATCAAGTTCGTCAAAATAGAAAGAACGGGACCGAAGAAGCAATTCTATAGTTCATACAAAGCTGATGGCCGAACTAAAGGAATTTCATTGTTATTCAGTCTGTTAAAGTACTTATTACTGGATTGATAACTCAACACTATAGACCTAATAAAAGCTGGAAGGCTAGGTCATCTATATGCACCCTTCAATGAGTCTCAAGCAGCTAGATGCAGAGGATCTACAAATCCTAAAATAACCAAAACTCAACCAGTCATAAAGCCCATCAAA
This sequence comes from Cymbidium sinense, assembly GCA_021442155.1. Lineage (NCBI taxonomy): Eukaryota > Viridiplantae > Streptophyta > Magnoliopsida > Asparagales > Orchidaceae > Cymbidium > Cymbidium sinense. The sequence goes on along the minus strand of CM038231.1, from coordinate 83,990,425 downwards.
GCATTAAGCATAGGGCAGAAAGTACTCTTACATTCACCTGACAAGTCAACTGAGATGAATCAGGCAACTCCCTCTACCAAGTTTGCTAAAACAGAAGTAAGGACATGAAAAAAAATCTCAAGCTCTAAATCCACCATAAACAGCGCAGTCATCAAGCTCAGCATGAATAAGATGCTGGACCAGTGGCATCTACCTTTCACAACCTAAGTTACTATAGAGGTACAAAGATGATAAGCTCAACAAGGATAATCCAATGTCCAAACTAACAAAGCTCATCAAGATATCATAATAGAAAGTACATGTACTATAAAAGAAATAGAAAATCTCACTAATCTAAAGAAATGAGTACATAGCTCATAAAAAAAGTACATCAAAGGAGACGACCCTGTATATTCTGAAGTCATGCTATAAGTGTAGTAAGCGTCTAGTACTGCCTCTGCCATATGTAACTCCTCTGTAGCTCGAGCTAAGGTAGCCTCAACATCTGTCATGGCATGATGATGAGTCTGGTATCAACGCTGCTCTCTCTCTATCGTCAGACCTCATCTACCCTGCTCCACCTGAAGGTCGGTCTTGCATGACATCAAGCTCGTGAGCTCCCTACAAATGCGTCGTATCTTATCTGAAAGGCAAGTCATCTTAGTCCCAGCATCAGTAGATCTCTGTCAAAGCTGTCTCAAGGTCTATGCACTCCTTTCAAACACATCATGAGTTGAGTCAGGCTCCAGTCGGATCCTGACCCACTCGCGAAGTAGTGAAGCTTAAGTCCGCACAACTGAAAGGGATCTTATCTGCCTGATTATAAACTCTGTCTCCCTACACAGACCCTCCTAGAATGTCATGACCTGGCCCAGGAGCTTGGAATACCAAGGCGGGAACAGATGATCGAACGGATAAAAGAAAAACTTACATAACAAATCCAATCTTAAGTAAAATCTCCAATCGTACAAGAGTCACTACAATCCACAAAAGATTTTACAATTTGTCCACACATACATATACTAACAAAGTTCATATGACATATAATTTAAACATAATTTAACATAACTGACATAAATACCTATCTCATGTAGTCTCTCTACGGCGATAAACATAACTCTCCCTTCTATCAGCCATTTAGTTAGGATGGTTACCTAAAAAAAATTAAACAACTAACAATTGAATAAAATTAAGTGGGTCAATTATGCTGTTACACTATAGTAAACAAGAAGGTAGAACTAGTATGCATGACAATTTTTGTTATCACATGTACATAAAAGAAATTTGCTCAAACAATCAAACATATGGGGGTAGGTATACATAAATATTTCGTGTGAACTTTTACTTTTACATTTATCACTAGTCTTAGGAGTCACCGTCTAAACCTTTACCAATAGAAAACCTTTACCATTACTCATCCAAAGGACAAGTAGTCATTACCATTTGCCAATTTCATTGGCCATTTTTCATCATTTCGTGCACGGGTATATTGCGTCCCCAGCCAGTACCATAAGGGGTGAACTCCACTTTCAACATACACATTCATAGCATACAATTTACATCTATGCATATTAATTCATAACTAACGGTAAATCAGTTAACTTTATAAAATGACGAAGTGGCAATATGATCTACCATTCAGGTTATTATCCAACATGAAGAAACAGTAAACTACATCACAATTTATGAAGAAGCAGGAAAATAAATCACAACTTGCAGTACAGAAAAAAGTCATAATTATATAAACATACATTTTATCACAAGAAATTAAAGATATTTTTACTATAAATATAAGAATATAATTACCCACATTAACTTACAATTTCTTCTTGAATCTCCTTTCCTTTAATGCTTATTTCCTTAATTAAAATTCCTATAAAATGAACTAGTGATTGGATCAATATTAAAAGCAACGTATTTTATTTTATTTTATTCATATGAGACTTACATATAGCTTCTATTAATTGACCCTCACATTCATCAATATTCATTGTCTATTTTCTTAATCAAGTTAAATTAACCTTTAATTTATTTAATATAATGATATGTCTAATTTGCCATATAATACATCTAAATCCTATTAATCCTATTGTTTTTCTTAATATAAAATATTAAGTGTTAAAGTGACTTAATATATTGCATTTATTGTTTATCATCAAAACATATACTACTATTTACATAATCGCTTTAATAATTCTAAAATAATTAACGTGTTATAGATAAATTTATTTTCTTTTAATGTTTATCATTTCCCTTCAAATGATTTTAAATTAATTAACGATAATATAACTTAATATAGGTTTAAGGTTTTATTAAATTTCCAATTATATTTCATATGTAAGGGTTTAATACTTAATTACTTAACTTTGATTCATCCTACATATTCCCAAATTACATTTCTTGTTGTAATCTATAAACCCTAAGTCAAAATTATAAACCCTAAGTTAAAACTTGATACAATAACATTAACATCAAATTTCAATTAAACATATAATTATATAATTTAATTTTTTACTCACCTTTTTATCCTCTCGGTTTGCCCTAAGTCACGCATACGCTATCCTTTCCTCCCATTCGACCCCGTCGAACACCGCTTCCTCCTCTCATCGCTAAAAGCTCCGTGCTCAATGTCGATGGCAGTGGAGATGCCTCACTCGGCTAGGGCATGCACCCATCCCTCCTTCTTCCTCGGTCGATGGCACACGAAAGGCCTGAAATCTCCTTCTTCTCCTTTAGTCATCGATGCATGGAAGGTTCACGCACGCTTTCCTTCTTCTCTTTCTCCCTTTCCCGTTTCCTCTCCCGTGTGTTTTGGGGGTTCGATTTCGGCAACCCAAAACCAAGTCTGCCTTTCAATTATTCTCTCTACGGCTAACCATCGTGTGGTTGTATTTTTCTTTTTCTTTTTTTTTTTCGGTTATTACAATCTCTCCCTCTTATAAAAATTTTGTCCTCGAAATTAAATGACATTAATAGAAATAAACATACATTTAATTAAACAATTGAGGATAAAGTTCTCACATCTCTGATTCCTTCTCCCACGTCACTTCTCGATCTGATCCATGTTTCCACAGTACGCGAACAAATGGAATTTCTCTATTCCTGAGATGCTTAACATCATAATCTATAATTTTTTTGGCTCCTCCACAAATGTGAGATCCGGGTGAATATCAATAGGATCCGCAATAAATTTGTTGGCTTCATCAGTAATATATTTTCGTAGAAGAGAAATATCAAACACATTGTGCACTCTTGCATGTGAGAAGGTAAAGCCAGTCTATAAGCCACTTTCTCAATTCTTTCCAAGATTTTATATGGACCAATATAGCGTGGGCTCAACTTTCCAACTTTACCAAATCGTTTTATACCTTTCATGGGGCTGACTTTAAGAAATACAAATTCTCCCACTTTAAATTCTACTGACCGATGTTTAATCATAGTATTTCCTCTGCCTATCTTGAACAGCTTTTAATATGTCATGGATCAATCGAATCTTTTCAGTGGTTTCATCGACTACATCTGCACTAATGATTCTTCTTTCAGCTGTCTCCACCTAACAAAGCAGTGTTCTGCATTTCCTTCCATATAATGCTTCATAGGGAGCCATACCAATACTTACTTGAAAGCTATTATTATAGGTAAACTCAATCAAAGGCAAATGAATTTCCTAATTTCCTCCAAAATCAAGAATACAAAGTCTAAGCAAATCTTTAAGTATTTGAATTGTTCTTTCTAACTGGCCATCAGTTTGAGGATGAAATGCAGTACTGAAAGTAAGCTTCGTACGTAAAGCTTCTTGAATTTTTCTCCACAGTCTAGATGTAAATCGACCATCCCGATCGAACACTATAGATTTTGGCATACCATGCAACTTCACGATTTCATCAACATATTTTCTTACTAGCTTTTCAACAACATTAGATTGTTTGATAGGTATAAAGTGTGCAAATTTAGTCAACCTATCAATAATAGCCCAAATAGTATCACATCCTCTTCTGGATCTAGGTAAGCCAACCACAAAATCCATAGCAATATCATCCTATTTCCACTCAGGTATTGGCAAGGGCTGTAAAAGTTCACTTGTCTTCTGATGTTCAGCCTTAACCATCTGACATGATTGACACTTATAGATAAATTCAGCTACACTTCTTTTCATTCCTGGCTACCAAAATATTTCCTTAAGATCTTGATATATTTTGCTATTGCCTGGGTGAATTGTATAATTAGAATGATGTGCTTCATGTAAAATGTCTTTCCTCAAATCTCCAACATTTGGAATGCAAACCCTGCCATGATACTTCAGTAATCCCTCTTCACCGATTTCAAAATTTTTTTGTATGACCTACTTTTATCAAATCTAAAATTTTCTGAAAGTCATCATCGTGAGATAAAACATCTCGTATTCTATCTTTCAAATTTGATTGTATAGCCATTTGATTTAACAATAAAGCATGATCATCTGTAAATTTAATAATTGAAATTTCTAGTTTTTCTAAATCTTTAATCAACTCCTCCTGTTGAGAGATAAACTAAAAGTACTACTAGATGTTTTTCTACTTAGAGCATCAGCAACTACATTTGCCTTCCCTGGATGATATTGAATATCCAAATCATAATCTTTAATGAGTTCCAATCATCTCCTCTGCCTTAAATTTAGCTCCTTCTGAATAAAGATATATTTCAAGCTTTGATGATCAGTGACAACTTCACACCTTACTCCATATAAATAATGCCTCTAAGTTTTTAATGCAAATACCATTACTGCTAGCTCTAGATCATGGGTTGGATAATTCTTTTCATGATTTTTCAATTGCCTTAAAGCATAAGCAATCACTCTTCCATTCTGCATAAGCACACATCCTAAGCCTCTTAATGATGCATCACTATAAATTTGAAATCCTTCTGTCCTTGATAGAATAGTTAATACTAGTGCAATCCTTAAACAATTTTTTAATTTTTGAAAAGCCTCTTCACACTGATCTGACCATTCAAACTTGACTGCTTTCTGAGTTAGCCTCGATAATGGCATGGCAATCTGTGAAAACCCTTCAACGAATCTCCTGTAATATCCTGCCAACCCTAAGAAACTTCTGACTTATGTGACAGTGGTTGGTCTGGGCCATTCAGCTATTGTTCTGACTTTACTCTGATCCACTGAAACCCCTTCACTACTAATTATGTGCCCCAAGAATATGATGTTATTTAACCAAAATCCATACTTTAAAGATTTGACATACAATTCATTTCTTTTTAGAGCTTACAAAATAATGTGAAGATAGTTTTCATGAGCCGTTTCATCTCTGGAATAAATTAGAATGTCATCTATGAATACAATCACAAATGAATCTAAAAGGGTTTAAAGATTCCATTCATGAGATCCATAAATACAGCTGGAGTATTTGTTAAGCCAAAAGGCATCACCACAAACTCATAGTGCCCATACCTTGTATTGAATGTAGTTTTTAGTATATCTTCTTCTTTGATTCTCAACTAATGATAACCTGATCTTAAATCAATTTTTAAAAATACTGAAACTCCTTCTAGTTGGTCAAAAAGATCATCAATTCTTGGCAAGGAATATTTATTCTTCAATGTGAGTTTGTTAAGCTCTCTATAATCGATGCATAGTCTTAAGCTCCCATCTTTCTTCTTCACAAATAATATAGGAGCTCCCTAAGGAGATGTGCTAGGCCTGATAAATCCCTTCTCTAATAATTCTTGTAGCCGATTCTTTAACTCTTGTAATTCTTTGATCGCCATTCTATATGGTACTTTTGTTACAGGTTTTGTACCTTGAATTAAATCAATAGAGAAATCTATCTCTCTAACTGGGGGTAAACCTGGTAAGTCATCCAGAAAGACTTCTGGATACTCCTTTACTACTGGTATATCTTCTAACTTCTTTACCTCTTTAGTAACATCGGTGACTTGAGCAAGAAAACCTTCATAGACTTTTGTTAGCATCTTTTAAACTTTTAAGCAAGACACCATCATAGCTAATACTCCCTTATGCCCCACAAATTTGAATTCTTCTTCTCCAGGAATATTGAATTTGACTATCTTTTTACAACAATCTATAGTAGCATAATATTTAGATAGCCAATTCATTCCTAAAATCACATCAAATTCATATATTGACAGTACTATTAAATCTGCATCCAAGCTTCTTTCATAGATATTCAAGTTCACACTGCAAACATTCTTAGCATTCATTTGAGACCCATTTGCTGAAAGTACTACAGACATTTTCATAACTTCCAATCCTAAAATTTTCACATATTCCTCAGATATAAATGAATACGATGCTCTAGTATCAAATAAAACTCTAACTGATTTACTTTCAATAAAGATGATACCTATAAATAAATAGACATATAAAGTAATTATATCTAGCACAATATAAAATTGTAACAATACTAATTTTAAATAAAGACATACTTCAGGAGAGTCTTTTCCTTCTTGCTACATTAGTGCATAAACTCGAGGCTGTGTGTTTTATCGGTTCTGAGTTTGAGATAAAATTGATCCAATCTCCCCTTTGTCTACCAACTTTCTAGGAGGTTGAATACTTGTCCTAGCATCCATTGAAGATTTCTGACTCAAGAGAGGGCAAGATTTTGCCATATGTCCTGGCTGATGGCACCAATAACAAGTATTTGTGCCTGAGAGGCACACTCCTTTATGTGCTCTTCCACATTTTTGGCATGTAGTGATACTGCTATTGCTGGCATTGGTATCTGACTTAGGCTTCTTCCAGTTTGATTTTTCAGTTTGAACATTCTGCCCAGATTTTATCCTATCATCATTCCTCTTCTGAATTTCTCTCCTCCTCTGAGTAGCTTGCACATCTAATTCTATCCTTCTAGCCCGCTCCACCAGTACAGTATAGTCATCAATACCCAAAGGAATCAAGGGCTGTCAACTACATCCTTCAGTCCAGATAGAACCTATGACATTTTTCTTTTGCATTTGGTATCAATTGAGGTGCAGACCTTGAAAGTATTGTAAACTCAGCTTCATATTGCATTATAGAACGATCTCCCTGTCTCAATTTTGATGAATTTATCTTTCATTTGTCTCCTAGCTGAGAGGGGTACAAACCAATCTCTAAAATTCTTCATAAAGTCCTCCCATGAAATAAGATTGCAAGACCTCCCTTCAAACTTCTCTTGTAACTATCCTCGCCACGATCTCTCAGCTTCTCCCTCAAAAGCAAAAGAAGCCAAAGCAACTCTTCTTTCTGGAGGGCATGACATACTTTCCAAAATTTTCTCTATCCGCATCAACCAATTTTCTGATTCTATTGATCCTCCTATCCCTGAGAAAAGAGGTGGCCTCATATCCTGAAATAATTTTAGGTATTTGTCAATAGAAACCCCACCACTTCCACTAGCTTGTGTATGTTGATTTCTTATCATTTGAGTCATTACTTCCATCATTTGAGTAAATGCATCTATCGCTAGTGAAGATGGTTGCACCAAATTCTGGTGCTCAGCAGTTTGTGCCTTTCTATTTTCATCCATAGCATCTTCCTGAATTGATTCCATAGGCCTGAGAAGTACAAATTAATTATAACCGTTACACATCAATCAATATAATCACATGCAACTCTCTTCATAAAATTTATCTTCCTAATGGCTCTTTGATTATGATCATCCTTATGTCCCTAAATTTAAAATCTGGCTTGATACCACTCTTGTCACGACTCAGCCCGGGAGTTTGGAATACCAATGCGGGAACAGACGATCGGACGGATAAAAGAAAAACTTACATAACAAATCCAATCTTAAGTAAAATCTCCAATCGTACAAGTGCCACTACAATCCACAAAAGATTTAACAATTTGTCCACACATACATATACTAACAAAGTTCATATGACATACAATTTAAACATAATTCAACATAACTGACATAAATACCTATCTTTTGTAGTCTCTCTACGGTGATAAACATAACTCTCTCTTCTATCAGCCATTTAGTTAGGATGGTTACCTGAAAAAAATTAAATAAGTAACAATTGAATAAAATTCAGTAGGTCAATTATATTGTTACACTATAGTAAACAAGAAGGTAGAACTAGTATGCATGTCAGTTTTTGTTATCACATGTACATAAAAGAAATTTGCTCAAACAATCAAACATATTAGGGGTAGGTATACATAAACTTTTATTTTTACCATAAATATAAGAACATAATTACCCACATTAACTTGTAGTTTCCTCTTGAATCTCCTTTCCTTTAATGCTTCCTTCCTTAATTGAAATTCCTATAAAATGAAATATTGATTGGATCAATATTAAAAGCAACGTATTTTATTTTATTTTATTCATATGATACTTACATATAGCTTATATTAATTGACGCTCATATTCATCAATATTCATAATCTATTTTCTAAATCAAGTTAAATTAACCTTTAATTTATTTAATATAATGTATGTCTAATTTGCCATATAATACATCTAAATCCTATTAATCTTATTATTTTTCTTAATATAAAATATTAAGTGTTAAAGTGACTTAATATATTGCATTTATTATTTATCATCAAAACATATACTACTATTTACATAGCCGCTTTAATAATTCTAAAATAATTAACGTGTTATAGATAAATTTTATTTTCTTTTATTGTTTATCATTTCCCTTCAAATGATTTTAAATTAATTAACGATAATATAACTTAACATAGGTTTAAGGTTTTATTAAATTTCCAATTATATTTCATATGTAAGGGTTTAATACTTAATTACTTAACTTTGATTCATCCTACATTTTCTCAAATTACATTTCTTGTTGAAATCTATAAACCCTAAGTCAAAATTATAAACCCTAAGTTAAAACTTGAGATAATAACATTAACATCAAATTTCAATTAAACATATAATTATATAATTTAATTATTTACTCACCTTTTTATCCTCTCGGTTTGCCCTAAGTCACGGGCTCTCTCTCCTTTCCGCCATTCGCGGTCGTCATAACGCATCCTCCTTCTCTCTGGCCGTTGACGACGAAAGCTCGGCTCAATGTCGAAGTGGACGCCTCACGGCCAGGCACGCACCCATCCCTCCTTCTTCCTCGAGACACGAAAAGGCTGAAATCTCCTTCTTCTCCTTCTATCGACGCACGGTTCATTTCGACGCTTCTTCTCTTTCTCCCTTTCCCGTTTCATCTCTCGTGTGTTTTGGGGGTTCGGTTTCGGCAACTCGAAACCGAGCCCGCCTTTTATTATTCTCTCTGCGGCTAACCGTCGTGGTGGTTGTATTTTTCTTTTTCTTTTTCTTTTTTTCGGTTATTACACAGAATCTCAGCTCCATGTCCTCCAACCCAAAGTGACCAAGGCAATCTAAAAGCATGTTGGCATCAGAGGTAAAACGCTGAAGTGACTCAGGTGATCCAGGGTCCAGGCGTGAGAGCAAATCTTGTAAGAACACTAAGTTGTTGTCCTACATCATCCGATTTCTCATATCAGGACCTGAAGAGTATCAATAATAAATCTCAGATTGATAATCTGCTCTATCAGGCACTGTACAGATAGAAAAGATAAATTATTATCAGTGGAAGAGATCATTAGTAATATAACTAAAATAAGTACATGAATGAACAAATACAATACTTGAAGAAGGTAATTCAGAGTGGCCAAGTGGATCATTGAGTGGCATTTACATGAAGTCAAAAGAGGAAGAAGGGTATCTTTGGAACAAGAAGCATAGTAAGAAACCCCAACTCGGCAAGAAGTGTCTCCCGCACCGGTGAGCAATGGTAGAAGGACCAGGAGGTGGGGATGCGTCCACATGAGGAACTGGCATCTCAGGAATAATAAATATGGTCGCTGAGTGCTAAAGTCTACCTTTCTTATAAAATGTATCTCTTCAGACCAAGAAGCAGTAATAGGGGGTCCAAGAGGTAGATATGCATCCATCTGTGGCGTCGTCATCTCTGAAACAGTGGGCTCTATAACAAAAACACTCGGCACACCTTCTTCTGAATCCTCAAAGATGGTAGACCCAATGCCAACTGACAATCTAGAACTTGATGGTACTACATCCGGTGTCAAAGGCTAGCAAGAAGCAGAACTCATTGACCAATCCATCGAAGCCCTAGGAGGATCTGTCTGATGGACCCACTTGCGCCTGCGAGAGGAAGAAGGTACCTTTGTGTGGCTAGGAGATGGCTCCCTAAGCCGCACTGTAGAAGGAGTAGTAGCCTCTTCCATAGTAGCTGAATCATCCTTGCCCCTACTTGTTGTAGTAATAGAAGAGAATAATATCAGTCATATGTATTACTAGTCATAAAAGTATGCATGAAAAAGGTATGCAATTAAAAAAATAAAAATAAAATAAAAAATGAGACGTACCATCGCCCTCGGTGCTACTAGGTCATGGAAAGCTGCAACGTGGTTTCTAAGCTCGAGGAACTCCTAGCTGCATAACTCTGTGCTCATACCTTCGAGCACCACGCTCCATAAAAGAAGCAAAATACAAGCGCACCCAAGTCAATCTAATATAACTAATCCCAGTGTCGCTATGTGGAGGAGGGAAACCGAGAACTAGTACCCAACTTGAGTACGTGAATCCACATCACCGAAGCTGTATGAAAATGAGTCTCCATCGGCACTGAATCCATCTGAAGAGTGTCAACTATGCTTGGGATGAATGATCGTCCGTCATAAGCCGTGGCCTGAGAGAAACCAAACGGACGAGCAACTCTGTTAGGCTGATATCCCTCCAGAATCCCTGAACGACCAAATCTATAACATAGCCAGCCATGTCTCATGCTAATGAAATATTCCACCACTCGTAGTGATCATCCTCTAAGGAGCAAGGTGGCTCTGCCTCTACGATCAATGCTATCAACTATATCGACTCCAATCATGCTGTCAGGAAGGTCACCTATATCTGGCTGGTGAACAAGAGAAAATCTATCTCTGACCAAGTGTGGAGCAAAGAAGAATGAACGTATCCACTCCCTCTCCAATGTGGAAGATGCTTGAGACAGTTGAATGACAGTAAGGAAACTTCTCTCTATGAAGTACGCGGGTAAGCTAAGCAAGAGAAAGCTCCGTGGATATGAAGATGGATCCATGGATACAAATACTACCAGGGTAAAGTAATACCTCAAAGCTCAAGAGAACTAGACTCTGAAATGGTCCGCATAACCCTGTGTATGCGAGCATGTACAACTGGAGCCAATGACAAATGCTCCTCTTGTGCAATCCGACTGGTAGCTAATATTACACTAGATCATACAAAACCCTCCCTGACAGACAGGACAAATGTATAAATTGGCTAAAATTGCTAAAAGATCCTCATCATGTCGTAAAGCTGGAACGATGTCCAAATTGTCGGAAGAAAAGACTCTCCTCCGATAAGTGATCACCCCGCTGTAAGCCTAGCTCAAACGAATCACAAAACTGTATTGGACGACCAAACAGACCATCCTCCTATAGAAACTATGAATCCATACACCCACTGGTATCATCGCTCGAGACCGCATAAGTAAACGGGCTACTCTATATGTCTGGCAGTAATGCCTCAAGAGCTCAGGGTAAACTGTCGAAAAATGAGTTTACCCCATCGATCATCATCATCTGAAGGCTGCTTACAAAAGAGCTCCTCATCCAGTGGAATACACTCCTCATAGCGGTGACCAAAAATAGGAAGTTCTTACACTATATGTATATCCCGTAAAGTAACAGTCAATTCCTCCAGGCCAATCCAACATGTACTGCTGCTAGAATCCCAAAACTCTATCATACCTCGAACCCAAGAAGAAGTACTCAAGAAATCAAATAGAGAAGCATACACTGCCCATAAACCCCTACTGCCTATAGTGTCTCTCGATGTGTCCGCAAAATGTATCTGACCCAAGTCACATACCCATCGGCTAAGCTAGGAATCTGACATACGGTCGAGTCTCATGGCCACTCAAGTGCACTAGACTGAAGCTGAAAATGGCCTAGTAACCTTGATTGCCCTACCGGCTCATTGTCACTGTAATATCACACATCCCATAATCGGTCGAGCCATTGCTCATTTAATAGATTATACTCTCCACATTTCAACTTAATGGTGGATACCCAATCTGCTGGCTCCTCAAAAGTAAGTGAATTCGAAGCACAATCCGGAAGTAAAGAAGAACGTGTGAAAAAGTCATGAAAAATATCACGCCCTCGCAACATATCCTCATACTGCTCAAGTCTATCCCTAACGTCAGCATCCCCTTGAGGATCGTGTCTATCAATAATAGTCCAGATTGCCTCCTCACTAGGCTCGCATGGTGCCAGTCAGCGGGTCTGCTCCAACGAAACATCTCCTACAAAGACATAAGAAGATAGGGACTTAGAACAATACAAAGAATGATATGCACAAACAATCACACGAGATATACAAACACACTCAATTGAATGAAAGGGGGACAACAAACATGATCCTCTTTGAGAGTGCACCATATTTGTTGGCATTTGTTGACCTATACATTCCTATCAAAATATGATAACGCGAAATCGGCGGAGACAATAACTATATATGAGGTCATATTCATCTGAATTATCACAGGAATTAATTGAATAAATGAATTAAGAAAAGTCATAGGTCAACATTGCAAAGATTAAGCTAGCATCGGTTTGCAAAATAAATTGCTCAAGGCATATTTAGAAAATTGAAAAATATCTAAAATGGAGGTTTGCATTGCATAAGTCAACGCACAATCATATGTATATATATATATATATATATATATATATATATATATATATATATATATATATATATATATATATATATATATATATATATATATATATATATATATATATATATATATATATATATATATATATATATATATATATAAATCCCTCACGCATTGGCACATTTGATCTAAATAAGCTTTTACATTAAGTTATATAAATATAATTCAATATTAAGTAGCGGCCGGATATCAAGCGGACAAAGAAGATAAATTTTAAATTAAAACTTCCAGTGCATCTCGCCGAAACTCCTCTTATTTGACACGTCATCATTCTCCCAATCATCCAATTTAAGCTCAAATGATGAATTTCATAATCTTAAATTATTAAACTCAATATGCTGCTATTATACGCTACGTATTAAGCAACCTAACGATTAACCATAATCAAATATTCTCTATCACTTATTGGGTGATGTAATTGACTATAGGGGCTTGCGCCTATAGGAAACTTGGAACTAGATCTAAAGTCCTCATCAAATGAGGACGAAATCTCTAGGTAGTGTCTTATCTACTGTCTCAATTGCTTTCTGAAAATTACACTGATACTTTCAATCACTCTCTTCAATTCATATTTGTCGAGAGATTGATGACAAATTTTGGGAGCCCACAATGAGCTATAACTGCAAACTTTGAATTTTCCTTTCATTTTTCCTAAATCTGTGCTGTTAGGTGTTTTTTTTACTCTAATTAGTTCTTTTTTTTAAAGTTACTTTAAAAATAAAAAAATTAGTTTTGTTTTTTTTTCCTTTGAAGTTAAAACAGAAAACAAATAGTTTTAATAATTTTCAGCGAATTCTTTTAAAGAATTAAAAAATATAAATGATCAATTTTCTTTTACCAGAAAATGGTTTATTTTTAGAGAAAACGTGCATAAACGCTCTCGTATAGGGTGTGCATTATTTGGTTTTAACTAAAAAAATCAAATCGAATCAAATTATTCAAAAATTTGATTCGATTTTGAACTTAATAATTTAAATTTTGGTTTTTAATTTTTGAATTGGTTTGTTAAAATTTTTTTGGATGAAACTAAATTTATTCATTATATGATATTTTTTTAGTCATTATAAAAATTTAAATATTTTTAATGCATAAAAGTAATTAATTACTTTTCTAATTTCATATAATAAATTTTTGTTTATTATACAAAAAAATTACATAATAAATATAAATTTTATAAATAATTTTTAAATATAATAAACTTTGATTTATCCAAAATTATCCGAAGCAAATTACTATTTGATTTATTTGAATTTATACTTTATTTGATTGATTTGATCTAATTTTTTTGGAATTTAAAATTAATTAATTTTAAAAATTTATCATTCAAATCATCCAAACAAATGAAATGCACACCCTACTCTCCTAATGATTTAAGAAAAATAATGGCTATTGTGCTTCGTAATTTAATAACAAATGATAAATATTTTGAGTCAATTAAAAAAATAAAATATTAAAAATTTAATCAACAAAAATATAAATTATTAGATCTATAAGATTACCGATTACCGGAGATTACAAATTCGATTACCCAAAAAAAAAAAAATTAAAAACAAGAAAATTGATCCCAGAACTGTTATCAAAATCCTCTCTATCTCTCTCTCTCTCTCTCTCTCTCCGCTGGCTTGTATTCCTGAGCGTAAAAGGAATCATTCCACCTTTCTCTGCTTCTGTCTTGGTAGAGAAGAAGCCATGGGACGTGCTAAACAGGAGATGAAGTACAGAGACGAATCTCTTAGCTCAGTTGATGGCCTTGTGGAAGCTTCTGGGAAGTTGAATCTTGAGGCATATCTGGATGGGGAAAGTAAGTGGGGGCGGCGTGTGGGTGATGAATGTGGTCTTGGGCTCAGTGGGATTAAGTCGACATCCCACTGCATGGTAGGTGGGGTGTTGAGTGGATACCCATTGCAAAAAAAAAAAAAAAAAATCTCGGACAAAAATCAGAGGCATAGAGAAGAAGACTGAAGAGCTCTCTATCTTCTGCCGGGGTAGACGTCATCTTCTCCTCTTTCTCTCCAGATCTGAAAGTTTCCACTACTGGCTGAAGAATCTCTCCGAATTCCATCTGCTTCATGACTTTGATTCTCGCCTTGCAAGTGTTAATAATCGCCCAAACATCTTCCTTGTACTTCACCTCTAATTTTATAATATAGTTCAATATGCTTAACATTTTTTTTGGAAAAAAAAATAAATACTTGATAAAATTAAATAACATTTAGTATATTTTACTTATATTTGTTCGGCCAAAATAAGTTCTCGTTAAAAATAAATATTTGATAAAATTAAAATGACATTTTTTATGAAACTGTTTAGTCATGAAAGCTAGAGAGAGAAGGTGAGAGAGAGAAGGTGAGAGAGAGAGAGAGAGAGAGAGAGAGAGAGAGAGTAGAGTACCTTGGTGATATTGTATATTGCTTTGGCTAACGGATTACAGTATATAATACATCCTTATATAGAGCACTGTATAGGGAAATTACGGTCTTGAGCTCGTGAGAATTATTCCGTCGTGTGATGAGGAAGAGACGAGAAGGCTGTTAGAGGGAGAGGATCTGCACGCCGCGTGGTCATTAGGGAGAAGAATCGCCAGCTTTTGCGTGATGGCGGTTTCTGTCGATCGTGGTGGAGAGGAAGGGCTATGATATTCCGTTCTTTGTCGATCGTGATGAAGGAGAGGCACTGTAGCATAAATTCCGTTTGCTGTCTGATCGTGTTGAAGGAGAAGCACTGTAGCGTAGCGATAATTCCGTTTGCTGTCTGATCGGGATGAAGGGAAATCACTGTAGCGATATCAGCGTCCCTCAGCCGAACGATCCAATGTTTGGACCGTGAGGTTGTTGCGTAGGTGGATGAAGCGGCGGGTTGGCAGCGGCTTGGTTAGAATATCGGTGATCTTGATTTATGTGATGGATCGTATTTCTTTCGGCGGCGTGATCCGTATGAAGTGATAGTCTATCTCTATGTGTTTTGTTCTTGCGTGAAGGATGGGATTTGTTGCGATTGCCATTGCCGAGGTGTTGTCGCAGTATAATGGTGTAGCTGGAGCGGTTGGAATTCCGAGTTCGAATGCTAGATGACGGAGCCAAATTATTTACTGTGGCGCTAGGGCTCGATATCTGCTTCGGTGGAGGAACGTGCTACGGTGGTCTGTTTACGTACTTTCGATATAAGAGTTGAGCCAAGGCGAATCCGTGGTGGAAGCGTCGGTCTGGGTTTCCGCCCAATCGATCGAGTATATCGAAGGTTGAGATCGCCTTGTGTTATGGGTAGACCATAATCGGATGTGCCTTGCAGGTAGCGTAGGACCCGTTTGAGTGATTGAGAGTGTGTTGTGAGCGGGTTGTGCATATGTTGGCATAGGTGATTGACGGCTAGAGCAATATCCGGTCGAGTTATGGTGAGGTATTGGAGGGATCCCACGATGCGTCACTGGAGGGATCGGGGCTGTCCCATTGTGGTGAGTCTGACTTCGGTTGGAGATAAATTGGGCGATTTTGCGGCTTGTCATGCCATGGTCATTCGGATCGAGTGATGTAGATTTGGGTGAGAAGGAGTTTGTTGTTAGTTTGGTGTATGTGAATTCCGAGAAAGGTGGAGAGCCCAGATCTTTTAGGTTGACGGCAGATTTGAGGTGTTGGAGGATAGAAATAGTTTGAGATCGAACATGATGAGTATGTCATCCACATAAAGGAGGAGGTAGGTGCGGTTGTTGTTGGATGTAAGGAGGAAGAGGGCGGGGTCGGCTGTACTTGTGGTGAAGCCTAGCTGTTTGAGGTGCTCGGTGAAGGTGGAGTACCATTGCCGGGGGGATTGCTTGAGTCCATAGATAGCTTTGCGAAGTAGGCACACATGATTTGGAAGTTGGTTGTCGGAAAAACCTGGTGGTTGAGTCATGTATATTGTGTCTTGGAGGGAGCCGTGAAGAAAGAAAGCGTTGGAAAACGTCTAGCTAGCTAACCGATGATGGAGTCGATTGTAAGTAGGAGACGAATGGTGGGCATTTTGGCGACTGGACTGAAAGTTTCGAAATAGTGAATCCCATATTCTTGCTTGAACCCTTGTGCCACTAGACGGGCTTTGTAGCGAGCTATGGAGCCGTCGGAGTGGTGTTTGATTTTGTATGTCCATTTGCAACCTATGATTGTATGATTGGGTGGTGGGACTAATGTCCAAGTTGCTTGTTGTTGGAGTGCTAGAAATTCTTGGACATGGCTTTCCTCCATGCGGCGTGTTTCTGACTTGGGCATAGCAGTGGGTTCTATGGTGGTATCTTTGATGTAATCGAGGATGACTTTTGGTTTCCAATGACCTGTCTGAAGTCTAGTTTTCATTGGGTGTGTGGATGATGGAGCTGGAGGTGTGATGCCCGTTTCAGTTGGTTGTGGGTTTGGAGAGACTTCGGTTGTTTGAGTAGTGGTGGATGGTTTGGTTGGTTGGTGTGTTGAATGTTGCTTGGGACAAGGAGAAGGGATGGGTGTTAGGAGTAGTGGTGGTGTGGATGGTGGTTTGGGTTGTGGTGTTGGTTTGGATGAGTATATGAAGTGTGTTTCGTGGAATGTGACGTGGCGTGATATCAGGACGCGATTGGTAGCGGGGTTGTAGCATTTGTAGCCTTTGTAGGTTTGGGAGTAGCCGAGGAAGATGCAGAGAGGTGCTTTAGGGGAGAGTTTGTTGGAGTTGTTGGGGTGATGGAGGAAGCAGTTGATCCAACACTTTGAGGTGAGAATGTTGGGACTTTCTTGTAGAGTGCTTGATGAGTGGCGAAGGTTGAGTGTTTTGTAGGTAGACGGTTGATGAGGTGTATGGCGGTGAGCGGCCATCGTCCGTAATGGTGGAAGGTTAGCCGTGTGGAGTAGGGTTCGCGTCAGTTCAATGATGTGTCGATGTTTCCTTTCGGCCACGCCATTTTGTTCGGGTGTATAGGGGCAACTACGTTGATGAATAATGCCATGGTTGGTGAGATAAGTATGAAATGTATTGGATAGAAATTCACCTCCGCCGTCTGTGCGGAGTGTTTTAATTGATTTGGAGAAGTGTGTCTGTACCATTTTATGTAGTTGTTGGAATTTGGAGGCTACTTCATATTTGTGGGTTAGAGGAAACATCCATGTAAATCGAGAGTAATCATCAATGAAAATAACATAATATTTGTATCCTTGTATTGAAATAGTTGGGGATGGTCCCCATACATCAGAGTGAATAAGCTCGAATGGATGTTTAGCTTTACTATTGGATTTAGGGAAAACAAGTTTTATGACTCTTTGGTGAATACAAACATGTGAAGAATGAGGTTGGTTGTATCACGAAGATGCTTGTTTTGTAGCGAGCGAGTGGGCGTGTCCTTTGTGGGTGAGAGCCGTTGATGCCATAGGGTGGAGGATGTTTGGTGAATGGAGTGCTTGATGTGGTGTTGGGGAGGAGTAGAGTCCTTATCGCGGCCCATTAGTAGTCGATGTGTTGTCCGATCGATATGAACATCAATGGCTTAAAGATGATAGAGCAATTATTATCTTTTGCAAGATGTGATACATAGAAGGTTGTGAGATAAATGGGAGTGCGTGAAAATATGTTTGAGAAAAGCTTACAGTAGGTATGGGGAGGATTCCGTGGCCATGATGTAGAATGGTGTTGATTGGCGTTCTTGGATTGAATTGATTACGAATAGTCGGTTGGATTGTGGAGTGTGTCTAGGTTGTTGGTGAGATGGGAGGATGCTCGAGTCCAATATCCATTCAGGGAGGAGAGGTGTGAGGTTGGCTTGGAGGAGGGTTTGGGAGTAGTTTGTAGTGTCACTTTCGTGCAGACGTGAGCAGTGTCCTACCTTGTTGCATATCGAGAGAGAGGATGTTATTATAGTTTATCCGCTTTTGTCCATCTACATCTGTGAGAGGAATGTTGATTTTGAGTTCATGGGTTTGTAATGAGTATTGATGCCTGTTGGCTTGAGAAGCGGTGATGGATGGTAAATTCTTTGTATGTCGAGAGATGTTGAGTTCTTATTGCGAGGAGAGAGTAGAGGTCGCACATTGATTGGTCGGTTCTTGTGCGATACTTTTGAATCATGATAAGTTGGTAGTTGAGTGTATATAGAATGATGTCTTGGATCCAAGTTGGATCCGGCGGAGATTTGATCTATCGATTGATTTCTGCAGTACTTGATCATCGTTTGTCTCTAGGGATATCGGTGAAGCTCATTTTGAGTTGAATGACCTTGGAAGCGATTCTTGATTGCATCTCTTGGCTAAGGTAGACCAAATGTCAGCGAGTTTCTAGATTGAGAACATAGGGGAGATGAGGTGAAATAGAGTAGAGTCTTTGCGGAGAGGTTTTGATCAATAAGTTGCCATAAGTTGTGGTTTGGATTAGGTTGTTGATTGTTGTTGTCTAGGGAGTATAGAGTGGGGCACGTGTGGTGCCTTGAGGAAAGAAAGCCATTTGCCTTGAATAGCTTTTGGATTTGAGCTCCATATGATGTAGTTGTCCGTAAGTGTGGTGTTTGCTCGACTTCATATTCCCTATGAAATTTCGAGATGGTGGTATGGTTAGTGGGAAAATTCCTTGTTGTGTATCCATGGTTACGTCCGAGTTGGAGGAGGAAGGCGACATCTCTTATCCAACGGCTCGATACCAAGTAGAAAGTCCTTCTGTAAGCTTGCAAAGCTAGAGAGAGAAGGTGAGAGAGCGAGAGAAGTGAGAGAGAGAGAGAGAGAGAGAGAGAGAGAGTAAATTACCTTGGTGATATTGTATATTGCTTTGGCTAACGGATTAGATATAATACATCCTATAGAGCTCTGATGTATAGGGAAATTCTTGAGCTCGTGAGAATTATTCCGTCGTGATGAGGAAGAGACGAGATTTAGAGGAGAGGATCATACGTGGTATTAGGGAGAAGAATACGTTTTGCGTGATGGCGGTTTCTGTCGATCGTGGTGGAGAGGAAGAATTTGAGTATTCCGTTTATATCGATCGTGATGAAGGAGGCACCGTAGCATAAATTCGTTCTTTGTCAATCGTGTTGAAGGAGACGAAGCGTAGCGATAATTCCGTTCTTTGTCGGTCGGATGAAGGGAAATCACTGTAGCGATATCATAGTCATGAAATAAATGATTAATTAATGAAGTAAATTTCAAATATGGGTAAATAATTTTTGATAAAATGATTAAATAACTATGAATAAAAATTACTGCCTTATTAAAGAAAATGTGATTCAATATTTTTTTAAACGCAAAATTTAAAAATTCATATAGTCAACTTTACTGTGAAATCACAATTTTAAAATAATGAGTTATTTAAGTATATATATATTCTATTTTTTTATTACCTTCCGCCTATGATTTATTATTTGATTTTTTGTTTCTCTTACATATCTGTTTATGAGATAATGTTTATTTACCCAATGCCTGCTTTATGTCAGAGAAATATATATATATATATTACAGTTTTGATTATGAAACAAGAAAAAAAAACATAATTTAAAGTTTTAATTATGAAATAAAGAAAAAAAATTAGGTTGAAATTTCATTAGAACTTTTTAATTCAAAAATAGTCAAAATAATCTCTGCAAAATTCAACAAATCAAACATATATAAATTTTAATATAAATTCTAGTTATCAAAATACTTGAAAAAAGTTAGAATTTATATTGAGATTATTTGTACTCTTTGTATCAACAAATATAGAGTTGAGATAATATATATTATTTGATAAGAGTAATCCAATCATGCCAATAAATATTTGAATTTAGATTCTAATTGGTTTGAACTAATTGTCACTAATATATATATATATATATATATATATATATATATATATATATATATATATATATATATATATATATATATATATATATATATATATATATATATATATATATATATATATATATATTAGTGACATAATGATCATGGAGATTAATTCAAGGCGTCCTATGAAGTGCTCTAAAAAGGACCTCGAATGCAAACTATGCAAGCCTCACTGACAATTTTACCTATGAACAAAATATGAATGTAAGAATATATATTATTAATTTGAGAGTGGAGGCGCTTTGCTAAGGTTTCACATTTTCCCTCTTAGCGTTGCTCATTCTCGCCCTCACTTTCTCCTCCTCCGACCTTGGCCGAAGACCTTATCTTTCTATACATGAAATCTCCCCCTTCACCTCTTCTTGGTGGCCCTCTTAGTTACTCTCATGCTTCTTCTCTTCATAAAGACCTCCTTGTTGATGCCATTTTCTTTTAGTCACCGGATCCAGACATAGCTTCGTCATTCTTCCTTCTTCAATCCCTCCAGCTCGTGCTTTGAAATTTTCTCTTCTTTTGATTTCCATTTGTTGCCCTTCGCACCTCTTCCTAGCTTTCTTTGGCTAAAGTGACTTTTCATTCCACCCCCTAATATCTCAACTTCTAAAGAACTATGAGTCAGTTTTTCTATAAAACGAAGACATGGTGACTTTCTCGGATGAAGAGGTGGCTATAGGCTCCTTGGACTTGGACTTTGCCTGATCGTTTACTCCATCTGTAGGTGACCGGCAAACTTTTAAAATAAATATGGTTTAAACCCTAATTAACAATTTAAGAATATTAAAAATTTAGATATATGTATAATGCCATTTAATGGCGACGCATATCCGTTAAAGTGCCAAAGCGTCCGAACAGGCGACTAATTTGTTTAAGTGCCAAAACCAATTATCCGTTTAACGGGTGACCAGCTGTATACATGGTAGTTGCTCGTTAAACGGGTGACTTGCCTACAACTATTTTTTTAAGTAATTTGGCAATTTGGTTGGATCTAGGTCTAACATTATATGTCATTGGAGCTACTCCAACCTTCCGAAGCACATATAAAACCTCTCATTCCAAAAAAAAGAAACTCATATGTTAAGCACTTAATTTTTTTTTCTTTTTTTATTTCGTTGGCCAGATTGAATTTTAGTAATCATTAAAGCAATATCTTGTAAGCAAAGAATACAAGATATCTAAAATGTCTACTCATTTTAATTGCTTGATCTCCAATGTTAGAATTCCACTACTAGATGGAAAAAAAAATCATAAATATGACAGCCCAAAAAATAAGTGCTCCATATAGTAAAAAACACATCGATATGACAGTCCAAAAAATGACACATATGACAAATAGCAAAAAACTAAATAAATACATGTACTCCAAACACGTAAGTAACACTGTCCTAAACTATCGCCTCCGCCGTCTTCATGGAATCGCACCACTCCGTGTATACTGATCAGGTGCAATTGGTGGACGATCAAACAGCTAATGGTGGCCCTCCAATGCAGGTTCTAAATGAACCTGTGATATATCATCGTGTAGTGTCGCTCCAGATGTCTGAGTAGGATAGTCATGTGATGGGGTAAATAGCGTGTAGGGCTGTGACTGAAAACTAGGCTGATATGTAAATGGACCTGGATCAGCATATGTAGATGATCCAATACCCAAGTCATAGAGCTGTGTCCCCTGGACAAAAATCTCGTCCTATGAAACACCCTCTACATGCTCTGGTCGATAACGTGTGTTGCTGATATGCATCTGCAATCTCATATTTCTGTAAAGCTTCTCATATTTATTTACAGCTTACTGTAACTCATGATCATCTGAACGACCAAAGTATGGCTAGAAGATGTCTTGAGTAGCTAAGAAGTGTTCTGATTGCATAAAAAATAACAATATAAATTAGCCTCAAATATATAATCAACATATTGAAAGTCTTAGGATATTGATGTAATTACTCACATATACTCGCTCCATAAGTGCTTTGTGATAATATATGGTAGGAGGATCTATCGGGGCTTTCGATAGATAAAGCGAGGCCCACGATCTGAACCAGGACTTATACTGATTAATAGCAGTCAGTCTATCCTCGTCTCCGTCTAAGCCATCAACTATATAATCTCTCCTTCTCTCTTACGTAGCTATGTGTAGCTGATGATAGAACCCAATCAAGGCAACTTCCCCAACCCAGAATTGATGGGCTGAAAGCCCAAAAAATTCTTTGGAAATGGTGTGTCATGCTTGACTATTTTCTGTAAATTGTACCTGGTAAACTAGAACTCACGATTCCATGAAGATATTGAGAGACTGTAAAAACTCTTCACGCTTGTCAAAATTGCTTTAATTTTCTTACACCTAGCATCTCAAGCTTTCATATAAAATACCTTAACATTGAATTTAGATTCCATCCGACTGATAATATCCCTAGGTTTAAGATCAATTTCATGCCATATTACATGAAGAATGAAATAAGCAATAAATTTAGAACTGTACTGACGATAGCCACTCCTATCACTGTATTTATGCATTTGTAGTCATCTCAAACTCGTGAGATTCTCCAGGCACATCCTAAACGCTTGCTGTGACTACAATGCAGGGGTCAATGACATGCTTTAGTAGGATGATTGTGCTGTACACATATTATTGTAAAGTTCTTCTGATTTGAAGTTACTATTTCAAATTGAACGTTATTATTTATGGACCAACTAGTAACAGCAAACTAAAGACTTGTTGTTCAGGACCCCATGTAAATTTCTTGGACTTGAGGTAATCTGTAATGGAGCTGCTAATGTGCTGTAATTACAAATGAAACACCTATAAAGTTGGTAAGGTCGTGAAAACTACGGATATTGGAGATGGACTGTGGGATTGGCCAGGTTTATATTGCTTCCACTTTCTTAGGATCCGTTCAGACTCCACCCGAGCCAATAATGAAACATAGAAAGTGTACTTCATATATAGTTTGTTATTTTGCAAAGTTTTAAATAACAGTTCCAAATGTTGCAAATGTTGTGTTAGTGATATGCTATACACCAGGATGTCATCAAAATATACAACATAGAAATGGTCAAGATATGGTTTGAGCAACTTATTCATAACTCGCATAAACATACTAGGTGCATTACAAATTCTGAACGGCATGACTTCTATCAAATTCTTGTTACAACAATTTCTTGACAGCTTCTATTTCTTCTTATTCTAAGCAGGCAACAAGAATATCATCTACGTAATAACAAGTAGATGAACTTCTTCTCATCATATTTCCTGCTTTGACATCTTTGTACATTTGATCTTCATTACAGATCACATTTCTACTTATAAATGTCTTGGGCTCACCAATCTCCAAGCACCAAAGTTTGAAACCCTTAACACCTTCTAGATAGCCAATGAAAATGCATTTCTTTGCTCATGATTCCAGCGGTTCACATAGGCATATGCCACACATCCAAATATTCTCGAGTTATCATATCTTGGTTTTGCTCCAGTCCAAACTTCCAATGGAGTTTTCATATCAATTGTTATTGATGGGCATCTATTGATTAAATAACATGCCATGGAAATAGCTTCAGCCCATAAAATTTTTGGCAAACCAAAATTGGATAACATACACAAGATAGTTCTTCTGTTCATCCTTTCAGCTAATCCATCTAATGTGGAGTATTAGCAATAGTATAATGTCTAACAATTTCCATATCAGAGCAATAATCATTGTAATAGCTAGCACAGAATTCTAGCCCGTTGTCTGTTCTAAATTTTTTCACCTTTGGATTTGTTTGAGTTTCCACACAAGTTTTCCATTCTTTAAATTTTTTGAAGGCATCATTCTTATTTTGAAGAATATAAACCCATACACGTATAGAGATATCATCTATGATAGACATAAAATATCTTGCTCCACCTAGGGAAGGAGTTCTAGAAGGCCCCTGCAGATCTGAGTGAACGTAGTCTAAGATACCATTGGTAGTACGTTTATTGTTGCAGAACTTCACTTAGTGTTTTTTCCAAAAAATACAATGTTCACAGAAGCCGATCTTACCAAACCCTCACTTCCAAAGATTCCTTTCTTGCTCAAATCCATTAGTCCTTTTCATTGATATGCCCCAATCTTTGGTGCCAAAGCTTAGCTCGATCACATGATTTTATTTGAACATTTGTAGAATCACCAGTAATTGCTAAGCCTTGAAGGATGTACAAACCATTTCTTTTAACTCCTTTTAGCACCACTAATGAGCCTTTAATGAATTTCATCACTCCATTTTTTATTTTAATTTGAAACCCTTTGTCATCTAAAATTCCAATGGAGATTAAATTCCTTTCTAATTCTGGAACATGCCTTACTTGTTGCAACACTTTTCTTGTTCCATCATTCATTAAAGGATATTATAAAACCAATTCCAACTACTGAACAAGATTTATTATTTCCTAAGAGCATTTGTCCACCATTAATTTCTTTGTAATCAAAAAACAACATCTCATATGGACACATGTGAAATGAGCAACCATATAAGATAAAGATCTTCTGTTGTTCCATTTTCAAAAATTAATTCTCGAAATGTCTTTGTTTTTATTTTATTTTATTTTTTTTCAGTTGATGCAAAGATTTCAACTAAATGTTCCATTTCAGTTCCTTGATGTGTTGTAATAAATGCTTTAAGGTTCGAAAATAATTAATGAGACATCAGTCAAAATATCTGCACTTAGCAGCATTTGACACATTTTATAAGATTTAGAATAACAATGCACTAAACCAACAAATACTATGCAATAATCTCTTTATATTAAGCAAGAGATATGCAAATATGTTCTAGATTGATGGAGAACAACAACTCAGACTCAAAGAGATTTTTTTTTTTTGTTTTATTTTTTTGAACATATATTATAGAACTAATGTTCAACAAAAACATCTTGTTATACCAAAGGAGAAGGATCAAATCTTGTTATTTTACTTGTGTATGTTGATGATATTATTATTGCAGGCCCTTCCATCACCTTTGTGACTGAAGCAAAAGACTTCCTTCGCTCTCAATTCAATTTAAAGGTTCTGGGTGACTTGAGGTTCTTCCTTGGACTAGAAATTATGCGCTCAGAATCTGGTATTACCTTGTCCCAAAGACATTATACATTACAATTATTAAATGATACGAGATTGCTTGGTTGTCACCTACTCAAGTGCCTATGGATCCTAGAAAGCAATTGAATCAAACATAGGAGGAATATCTTACCAATGCATCACAGTATAGACGCTTTCTAGGGAGGTTGTTGTACCTCACACTGTCAAGACCCAATATAATGTTCACTGTTTATAAACTCAACCAATTCATGTCACAGCCAAGAACGACACATTTGGTCGCTACTCATCATTTTTCTGCGGTGTTTAAAATCAAATCCCGGTCAAACTCTATTATTTTCCACTAACATTAAAATGCAGCTCAAAGCATTTTCTGATGTCAATTGGGGATTATGCATGGATACCAGAATATTTTCACAGGATATTGTGCGTTCCTTGGGGATTCTTTGATCTCATGGAAGGCAAAAGAAACAAAGTACATTATCAAGATCATCATCAGCAGCAGAATATCGAGCTCTGACAACAACAACTAGTGATGTAATTTGGTTGCTCAATTGATGAGAGACTTCAAGGTATGTCTTTCTTCCCCAACGCTCATTTTCTGTGATAATCAAGCGGTTGTACATATAACAACTAATCCCATTTTCCATGAGAGGACCAAACAAAGAGAAATCGACTGTCATTTTGTTCGTGACAAAGGCAATGAAGGATCGATCAAGCTCCTGCCCCTTAAAGCGGCTCACGTTTCTGTTGTCCAAGATGGCCGCTCATAATGCCTACCATCCATCTTGAGGGGGAGTATTAAAGCTCAGACCCATACTTTTAATTACTCATAAAAGTGTGGATCAGATCTATAAGATTACAAATCACCGCCTCACCGAAAATTACAAATACGATTACCCAAAAAATTGTTAAATTAAAATTGCAATACAAGAAAATTGATCCCAGAACGGTTATCAAAATCCTCTCTCTCTGCTGGCTTGTGTTCCTGCGCTGCAAAGAAGAAACATTCCAACTTTCTCTGCTTCTGTCTTGGTAGAGAAGAAGCCATGGGACGCGCGAAACTAGAGATGAAGTACAGAGAAGAATCTCGGGCGAGAATCAGTACCTACAAGACTAAAATCAAAGGCATACAGAAGAAGGCAGAAGGGGTCTCTGTCCTCTGCCGGGGTAGACGTCATCTTCGCCTCTTTCTCTCCAGATCTGATAGCTTTCCACTACTAGCCAAAGAATCTCTTCAAATTCCATCTGCTTCATGACTTTGATTCTCGCCTTGCAATTGTTGATAATCGCCCGAACTTCTTCCCTGCACTTCACCTCTAATTTTACACGGCCAACGGCTTCTTCTCCACAAATCAATACTGAAGAGACGTAGAAAGGTTCTTCTTACAGAGCGAGAACCCTAGCCCAAAAAGAGAGGGAAAGAGAGAGAGAGAAAGAGAGAGAGAGAGAGAGAGGACAGATGGGGATGCCACTTTGGAAATGCTTTTAAATTAGCCCAGGTGTCCTTGGCGGATAACCGCTGGCATGTTTTTGTTTTAACCTTATACAGTATAAAAATTACATCTATGCCCTTTATGACGATTTTTTAAATGAATTATTATAATATAATTATTTTTATTTTTATTTTCCGAAAATATGTTTAATATATGTCAATATGCTTAATATTTTTTTTGGGAAAAAAATGAATACTTGATAAAATTAAATAACATTTAGTATATTTTACTTATATTTGTTCGGCCAAAATAACTTCTGGTTAAAAATAAATATTTGATAAAATTAAAATGATTTTTTATTATCAAACTGTTTAGTCATGAAATAAATGATTAAGTAATGAAGTAAATTTCAAATATGATTAAGGTAAATAGCTTTTGATAAAATGATTAAGTAGTTATAAATAAAAATTACTAAGTGATTAAAGAAAATGTGATTTATTTTTTTTTAATCGAAAAATTCAAAAATTCATTTAGTAAACATTACTATGAAATCACAATTTTAAAATAATGAGTAATTTCGACGGCTTAAAATTCTTTGAGTATTTTTTAATATATATATATATATATATATATATATATATATATATCTATATATATATATGAATATTATATTTTATTAGCTTTCGCCTATGATTCATTATTTGATTTTTTTCTCTCTTACGTATCTACTTATGAGATAATGTCAGAGAAAATGTATATAATTTACAGTTTTGATTGTTAAACAAGAAAAAAAAAACATAATTTAAAGTTTTAATTATGAAATAAGTGAAAAAAAATCAGGTTCAAATTTCATCAGACTATTTTAATTCAAATATAATCAAAATAATCTCTACAAAATTCAACTAACCAAACATATATAAATTTTAATATAAATTCTAGTTGTCAAAACACTTGAATACATCTAGTGATTAGATGAACACTCTACCTAATCCTAGAAGACTTTAAAAGAGTTAGCCATAGGAATAGGGCATACCTTAAGGGTGTTAGAAAAATCTTTTATCCTTTAGCTTAAACCTTTTCTTAGTTTCCTTCTTTCAAGTTAAACTCCAAATCAATTTTATTTGATTTTCTCAAACTCAAATTAATTCAATGATTCAATTCTATGATTGAGATCCATAATTGAAATCCATGATTGAAACCCATATCAAAATCCATCAAAATTTCTAAGTTAAAATTTTTCAAGTCTTTAACCTTATCGTAAGGACTTAGTCAAAATCATGATTCAAACATATTCAAATCTTTGAGATTTTCTCATAATCTATTTATATTCTCATTTATATTCGCATATATAAATGAAATATAAATTCAAACACATCAAATCAAATTCAAAATCCAAAATAATCCATGAAATTTCCTTAAGTCCATTTAATTTTCATTAAAGGACTTAGCCAAAATCAACTCTAAACTTTGATCAAATCAACTCAAACCCTTGGGATTTTCTCAAAACTTATTTGTACCTCATTTATATTCTCATATATAAATGAAATATAAATATAACTCAATCAAATCAAACCCTCAAATTAAATTCCAAATTTAAAATTCTTGAAATTCCCTTAAATCCCATAATTTTTCATTAATGGATTTAACCTAAACTTTGATCAAACCTTTTCAAACTCATGGGATTTTCTCAAAATATATTTGTATTCTCATTTATGTTTTCATATATAAATGAAATATAAATATAAATCAATTAAATCTAACTTAAAATTAAATTTCTAATTAAAAATTCAATTAAATCCTTTAAATTCCTTTAATGGATTTAACCTAAATCATGATTAAACTCTTTCAAATTTTTGAAATTTTCTCATGATCAATTTATATTCTCACTTATATTTATATATATAAATGAAATACAAATTCAAACAATCAAAACCAACTCCAAAAACAAAACTTAAATCCACTCAAAATCAAATCTAAGTCTTTCAAGCTAAAATCTTGAACTTAGCCAAAATCAATTCAAATCAAGCCAAACTCTTGATTTTCTCTCATGGATTCAATCAATCCTACAATCATGAGCCCATATATAAATCCAAAGCTCAATCTTTCAATCAAAACCCAAATAAAAAATCAAACCCAAAACTCCTTCATCTTCTTCCTTTGAATATAAAATTTTCAAATGGATCAAAATCCATTTGACTTCAAATCACTTGTAAATGAATTTATATTTCAATCATAAGTCCATATACAAGATTAATTAACTTCAAATCATGCTCTGAACAAGCCACTTGACCCACTTAAGCTCACTTGACCCAAAGTGACCTAAAGTACCATAATGAGCCAACTTTTGATCATAACCAAATTGGATTGAACCAAACTCATATCCATCCTATCATGATCAACAATCATCATGGATGATCAACCAATCAAATTGGGTCAATCTAAGTCAAACCTAAGGGTTGACCAAGTCAACACCTAACCAAAAATGAAACCTAATATAGCCAAAATTCACCATAGGCCAAATTGATTGAAACCATTGATCTAAGTTTACTCATGACCTATGTTTGAACTTGGCCAAAGCCAATTTGAGCCTAACCTAATCCATTTGTCCCACTTGACCCAAGTTGACCCATTTTGACCTAAAGGGCCAAAATGTGTCAAAACTTGATCTAAGCCAAATTGATTAAAACCAATGGGTCAAGTTCATCCCAAATCACTTGTGGAACTTGACCAAAGCCTCAATTGGCCTACTATATCCAACCTAGCCCAATTGATCTTAGACCTAACATGACCTAAAGTGGTCATGTTGAGCCAAAATTGAACCTAACCAAAATTGATTGAAAACAAAGATACCAATCCACTTCATATGACTAACCAAACCTAAATCTACCCATTGCCTGGCTTAAATAGGTCAAATGGGTCAACTTGACCCATTTGACCTAAAAGAGTAATATGAGCCAAAACCTAATCTATACCAAATTGAACCAAAACAAAGGCACCAAAATATTTCAAATAGTCATATGAACTTGACCCAACCCTTGGTTTGACCCAATTTGACCAATTGGTCAACTTGACCCAAGTTGACCCATTTTAACCTAAATGAGTCAACATGAGACAAACCCTATCAAATGGATTCCAAATCCATTAAAACTTGGTCCAACCTATTTTCTCAACATGCCAAACATACCCAAATTAAAAAAATAGCAAAATGACCATTATACCCCTAGGCTATAGAACAAATTTTGGCCTAGCCCATGGGTATTTTGGTCATGCACTCATCACAATCACTTGAGGCTCTCTTAAAACCTCAAGGGGACCTAGTGATTAGTGGTGCACCCAACTCAATGGGTTTGGGTCAACCCATTTGGCCCATGGACCAAACTCGACCACCCATGGCCAAATTGAAATTCCAAATTCCCCCAAAGCTTAATTGGATGCACATGGGAGTTAGCCCACTCTTCCGGCAAAACCAACAATGTGCACACCTCTAAGAGCAAAAATAACTCATCCCATATGGTCAATTAGATCAAAATGATAAGTCCATTGTCGGCCATCCGATTTCCATAGGGGGAGATATACTCCCCCTAATCCACTGAAATTTCAATTCATTCACACTCGATTGGAACTAGCTTTAACAACCTTCAGCTCCCCAAGGTCCCTAGAAAGGATTGAGATTTCCATTCTTCGATTTTGCATCGCAAAACAGGGGAGAACCATTGAAGAGCAAACTTCTTCTACACTCAATCTCATCCAAATTCTTCTTATACTCATCATCAGAGGATCAATTCGAGCCTGCTCAAGCTTCCAATTGAGTTCCCACAATAAGGAAGAACTCAATTTGATCAAAGCCGCAAGGGAGATCAAGAAGAGTTGGTCCACCCATTCATCCACTCAACCTCAAGAGCTAGGAACTTTAACAAGGCTTCGTCACCACTAGGCAAAGCTATCTCATCGATCCTGAGTGCCGGTGATCACCTCCAGCGAGGTTAGTGATTTTTTGACCACTTAGGCTAAGAGGTGTTGGTCCTTGTGAAAGAAATTTTCATTTCATGTGAAATCCACCGTTGGATTGGCCGCTTTGGTCCTTTAGATGGTGTGGGTTGAGTTTTGAATGAGTCCATGTAGGATCGGGCTCGAATCTCCCCTTGGATTGTGAACGGTTTACATTCATCCTTGGGGAAGAACTTAGCCCATCTCAGCCGTCCATCCGCTCATTTTTAGATGGACGGCTGAGATTATTTCCCACATTTTTACATCCTTTATCTGACTTAAAACCACAGGTGTATCCTTAGCCACCCGATCTTTGATCGGTCGGCTAAGGATAAAAGCGCGTGCGCCACTACCGTTCCCTTGACTTGGCAAGTTAAGTAGGAGGCTCACGGTGCGACACATGTAAAACGTGCTGACCGTCCCCGTCACGCGTCGTGCCGTGAGCGGGAATTAGCTTAGGATTAGTTAGGGATTATTATTAATTCTTAATTAATTCAAATAACTTTAAAATATCATAATTCCTTCAAGAAAAATCAAAAAAAATATATAAGGAAAAAATACTATGAATAGATAATTTCATTTAGAATATTTTAAAAATGTTTTCAATGTATTTTGATTTCCTTCTTTCTCTAAATTTGGGTTTCTTTGGGAATGTTAATTAGCTAATTATTCCTTAATTAAGTAACTAATATTCTCAAACTTCTAAGGTTTATTTTAGGGGATGACCTCTACCTCTCCTAATATTTTTGAGATTTATTGATGCCTTAATTAAAGAAATTGCTAGCTCATTCCCTAATTATCCCTTTCATATAATGAAAGATAATTAAGATGTAATTAATGGGTTTTCACTATGATTAAGATGGATTAGGGTTAGATCCAATGAGTAGGGGTTTTATGGAATAATTTTGGGGTGTTTCCCTAAGCTATTTCTTAAACCCCTCTTTTCTATCCTTAATCCATTCTTAATTAAGAGTTAATTCATTAATTATCTTTTAAATAATTTTCAAAATTCTAAAATTTCCAAAACTTAATTAATCTACCTTGGGTAGATTCTTGGTGTTTAATAGCCTAAATCTAATTATGAAAATTAAAACCCCTTTCATAAGTGTGAAAGGGTGTTTTAAAAGTACTTAAGCTAAACCCCTTAGCTTAATTAACTTTTAATTGGACAAATTACATTAGGCCTTTTCATTACTAGGTGCATTGCAAATTTACATACCTTGTGAGTTTTATGTCATCTCATTGGCTCATAATTACCTAGTTAATTTTTCTAAGGTGGTGTAGGTAAGGGTTAATTAAGCCACTTAATGCATACCTTAATCTAATCAACACTTAAAATAGATCTAATTATCTAAAATTAAACAAAATACAAAACACATGTGGGAATGGGTCAGGAACAACAAACTCATCTCACCTTTTCAAAGTTAAATCAAACTTCAAACAAATAAAAATCATTTTGAAATTCACTTTGATTAATTCTAAGTTTCCTTATTCTTTAAGAATGTCTTTAGGAATTAAGTCAAGTGAGTTTGTTTACATGATTACATTGCTTTAGATCTTTCCCAACTTCTTAAATTGTATTTCATATGATTTATGCATCCATGATTTCATGTTTTCAAAGTTTTAAAATGAAATTGTTTACTTTATGTCAAATGTCCATGTGTTGGCTAAAGTAAAATATGAGTGGCTATTATCACTACTAAACCCAAAGTATTTTCAAAACCTATAAATAAAACATCAAATATGAAAGTGTGCTATTCAAATCTTAATTATTAGCTTGCATGTGATGAATTACAAAGTCATGTTTAGTGTAGCCTTCCCTTCCTTTCTTATGTTAGTATAGCTTTGAATATGGGTTGGTAAGATGTAGCGTTCATTTGAAAAGAACCCAACACTTACTTAATTCCAAATCCTATTCATCTCTATGCTTTCACTTAAGGAGGATTGCTTACACTTGCATGAATAAGTTGCATAAATAAAAAAAGTGAAACTACTAAACAACTTTTGCATATTCTTGTTCCATTTCATTTCTTTTTTGTGCATGTTAGTACTTAAGGAAAGTGGTATATTAGTCTAGACAACCCCATGGTTGCGAGGATTTAAGTAGCCCTAAGTAGGTCTTGTACCTTACACCTCTAGTTAACAATGGTACTATACTCACTTATTCCTTTCTTACTTTCATGCATGTATGTGAAATTTTGGATAAGGAAAACCTTTTCTACTTAAGAAAAATCATGCATCTAAATATTTAAAATTTTTCTAAATGGATTACTTAGCATGCATCATAAAGTGTGTTAAATAATTTCATTTGCATGTATAGGTATGCTTAGGGTCCATCCATATGCATGTTATATATGTTGGGAAAGAATTGAAGTAATGTATATTATGTGAATTTTGATTCATTTTTCTTAATCTTAAAATGCCTTTCTTTTTGAATAAATTTGTTTAGAGTTTTTCTAAACTTAGGATTAATTAAAATTTTTAATCAAAACATTCACCTAAATAAAATTAAAAAGTAAACTTACCTTAGAAATTACTTAAAGATTAGGGAAGGAAAGGGAATTTCCATTTCTTTATAACTTAGTAATTAATTATAGGTTTCAATTAAACCAAATTAAAACATGAAATAAAAATAACCCAAAACACTTAAACAAATTAAATGAAACCCTTCTCTAAGTTGAACATGTTCTTCACACTTAGAAAATTCAAACCTAAATCCTAAACTAAGCATCCCACACAAACCTTCAAAGCATAAATATTAGCCTAAGTCACCACTTCTAGCTTTAGGTTAGGTCGGTGCATGATTTGATATTATATTTTATTTTGTGATGAATATTTTAGACTGGATGCTAGTGTGTATGCTCATAGAATGAATGGTAGGATGCGCTTAGTCTAACTATTCTTTTCTGTAGGGGATTGTGCTAAAGGGGTGTTATCATAAATAAAAATATAAATACTTCTTATTTGCAGGTGCTTATACTCCTTAGCATAATCCATAGGCCAGGTGGACTTAGTCACCCATGTGTGGGTGATAAGTCCAATATATATATCTTGAGATTTGTGTGGTGTGATTTGACTAACTTTTATTTTGTAGGTGTTAGTTAGATTTATACATTTCCTTTTCATGTAAAAATTTGTATAAATAGGATTTTAGAATGATTTATTATGGGGATTAGGATGAGCATTAGTCATAAGATTCCATCTTATGCACCATGTGAATCCTTGGAGCATCTACCATTCGACCATCCAAAGAAGTAAAGAAGAAAAGAAGAAAAGAAAAGAAAGAAAGAAGAAAGAAGAAAGAAGAATAAACATTGAAGACCCCTATAACAATGAATTCCTTTGCTTAAATTGTAATTCAATTCATTTGTAATCCAAGTTGTATAAGGGTAGAGCTTGACTACCCATATTTGATATTTTTGAGTTTGTCGGATTCCGATCACAAGCGACCATTTAATCTTTTGCACTTATTTTATAAAGTGATTGATGTTTGTTTAACTTATGTATTAAGTGACATGCTTTTTCTTGTTTCTTCCTTGCTTTATGTATGGCCTGGATGGGGACTAGGCTCTTTAGGAAAAAATAAATCTTTTACCCAACTTAAAATTTTAAATTAAAATTAAATAATTCTTAACCTCATCTAAAGCTTAGGATTAAAATCAAGATAAAAGAATTAGAAACCCCTTAGCTGGATGAGTTCTTTTATTTATAATATCATGCACAACAACATCTTATTTCACTCTTGATTGGAAGGCTTCCACCTTTGAGAACCCAAACTTGACATTTGAGGGCGTGGTGGAAACTCACCTCCTAAACTTCTTGCTGATTTTGGCCAATAATCTACTTTCTCATGCATTAGTCATAAAAATCCTATTAACCTGAGTCAAAATTGATTGTCCAAAAATGAAATAAAATGAAATTTGAAATGCATTAGATTTAGGTCATTTGAAGCACACCCTTTACATGATCTAGTCTATTTAGGGAGTGAGTTTAAGGACTTAGTCTCTTTCTAAATAAAAGTAGCCTAGCTATCTTGCATAAGCATAAAGACTTGTCTACATATATTTAAAATCATAGGAGGAGTTAGTTGGCGGCCACCCCTAGACGGTTGTAAGTCTAAGCTATCGGGTGGTTTGTCCTCTCTTGTGGAGGCAAACCAATTACCCATTTTTTCCTTAGATTTAGGTTGTGCTTTCGTCCCTCACCGAAGCTCCCTAGATTTAGGGTCTGAGGTTGCTTTTCCCATTTGTGGGTCATAAGCATAATTTCTCACCTCTTAGGCATTTCCTTAATCTTATTTTAAGGAATCTTAAGTCCTAAAATTCTAATAAAAAATATAACTCAAATAAACTAAATCAATTTCTAAAATATAAAGCCCAATTTTAGGATAGTTTGAGATGCTCGCTAGGTTTCCTAGCATCATGAGCATCTCCTACTTATTCCCATTTCAACTTATAACTCCCTCTTTTGATCAATCTGTTTGATCTTTAAATACAAACCAATCGATTGATAGTTCTTCCCTATTGAAATCTTTAGAGACAATGATCATTTATCTTAATTGATAGTTTTCCTAAGGGATCTCGTCCCTAGGATGTAATTAAATATGGGGGCTTGCCCCTGTAGAGAACTTAACGAACTCGATTTAAAATAAACCCTACTTTACTTTTCATGTAAAGTAGGAAAAGAATCTCTAGTATATATGCAGACCCATCATCCTTAGGAGTCCTTATTGAGGTGATTGATTCGATTAAAGGGTAGTGACTTCTATATTTCTAGATAATACACTATACTTTGATAATATATCTGATCACTTGAATAAGTACATCTGCTGATTTGTGTGGCATCTTATCAAGATGAATTTCCACATATATAATTTTGCCTCTTCTTTCACCACATATTTGAAGGTGACTCTATATGTGTGTAGGAATTTTTCTCCACACCGACCCTTCGGTCCCTTAGGGGATTACCTTTTGTATCTGCCATATTTCTTCATTGGAACTGAATTGGGCTTTGCCTTTAATTTCTTCCCAAAAAAAAATCAAGCAGTTATTAAACTTGATTAAATAAATTTAAAAGACTCCTAAGAAGACTCATCACTTAAGCAAACAAACTAAGATTAAATGAAGTAAAAAAATTATCATATGAATTAAAGCTTAATTAAATTAAATTTTATTTACATATAATTAATTATAGAGTCAAAATAGTTCTCACCATAGGGGATATTCAAGTCACCCTTCGAGATCAGATCTGCTGAGACGTAGCAGAAGGACAACAATCATCATTATCTTTCATGGAGCTCTCCTCACAGATCTACTAAAATGAATTAGCCATTTTCTCTGCCTCAGGCAAGCAGATCCTCTAACTTACCTCTTCGATCTTTTTATTTATGTTGACTTGTTCTTCTTTCAAGGAAGAATTCAGACGTGGAGGAGGGGTGATACATGGTGGATTTGATGGAATAGACATATAACGATTGAGTATACGATGGATGTCGGATGGATTATTAGGCCAATAGTAGAAGGCTTTGAGCTCGGGAGAGAAAGAGGACAAGAGGACGTCGATGCTATAGATCCAGAACAGAGAGCGCATTATACATCTTCTTGATGCATTTGATTCTC
The DNA here is from genome assembly GCA_021442155.1 of Cymbidium sinense. Lineage (NCBI taxonomy): Eukaryota > Viridiplantae > Streptophyta > Magnoliopsida > Asparagales > Orchidaceae > Cymbidium > Cymbidium sinense. The sequence continues at coordinate 83,953,802 of CM038231.1, read as the reverse complement.
ACCCGATTATCCAAGTTAAAAGCAAAGAGATGTGGAAAAGTTCTAACAAAATGAGAACCCTAGCCAGTACACGAGAGAGAGAGAGAGAGAGAGAGAGAGAGAGAGAGAGAGAGTGAGTGAGTGTGTGTGTGTGTGTTTATTGACCTCACTTTTGGAGTGAGTTCTCAATCTCCCCTTCTTAGACTTAGGAATCTTTTAGGCACTAAGACTTCCTTAGTCATAAGACACCTCTAGCACTTAGGTCAACACTTAACCTAAGCTTAGAGACAAAAGGGTTAACCATAGGATTAGACTATGTCTTAGGACTTAGGGAGATCCACTTACCCTATAGCCTAAACCCAATCCATGTTTACCTTCTTAAGCCAAAACCAAACCTCAAATTCAATTCAAACTTTCATTTTAATCCAAATCTAAGCTCCAAGTCAAATGATTGAAGCTTATGACCAAATCATTCAAAACCAACCTATGCGATGGATTTATCTTATGGACTTAGCCTTAACCAAATTCAAATCGATCCAAACTCAATTAATTTTCTCAAATATCAATTCAACCTTCAATCAAATTATCAAACTTACAATCAAACTTAGTTCCAAATCCAATTTTCCAAAACCTACAATCATACCAATTCCTATCTAAGCCACTTTCATGAGCTTAGACAAAATCCAATTCAAATCAATCCAAAATCAATTGATTTCTCATAATCAATTTATATCTTCTATCACCTTCCTAAATATAAATCAAATCTATATCCAAATGATCAAAACTACATTAAATTAAATCAAAACCCTTCCTAAGCCATATGGATCAATCTCATAGCTTAGCCAATTTTAAACCCAAACCACTTCAAACTTAGTTGATTCCTCATGAATCAATCATATCTTCAATTATCTTTACAAATATAAATGAAATATACATTTAAATTATTAAAACTAAATCCAACTAAATCAAAATCCAAACCTAAGCCACATGAATCAACTCCATAGACTTAACCAAATTCCTTCATTCCAAAACCCAAATTCAATTGATTTTCTCATGAATCAATCTTACCTTCAGCCATATTCATAAATATAAATGAAATCTATAATTATCAAGCCAAATCAAAATCTACCCAAGTCAAACTCAACCAAGCCCTTTTTCTTAGAGATTTTCAAATGAACCAAAACCCATTTGAACCCAAACCAATTTGAATTGAATTTATATATCAATCCCAAATCCATATATAAACTCAACTAAATCAAACTTAGCCCAAAATCAAGTTAACTAAACCCAATTGGTTCACTTGACCCAAAGTGATCAATTTGACCTATTTGAACCAAAATCCAATTCAAGCAAAACCAAAGTGAATTATGCTAATTCGAACTTCATAACATGATTGTTGATTACCATAGGTTGATCAATTATCATAAATTAGGTCAAACAAGTCAACCTAGACCTTTGACCAAGACAACCTTCTTAAACCATATGAACCCAAACTAGCCAAATTGCAACTTAAGCAAATCCATTGAAACCAATGATTCATACCTATTCAAAATCAATACTTGGACATGACTTAACCTTCAATTAAGCCAAACCCAATTGGCCTTCTTGACCCAAATTGACCTAAAAGACTAAATTGGGTCAAATCAAAATCTAAACCAAATTAATTACAACCAATGGCTCAAGTTCATTCCAAATTGACTATTAAACTTGACCAAAGTCTCAATTGAGCCCAATTGACCCACTAGACCCAAATGATCTATTGAACCTAACTTGATTAAAGGGTCAAACTAACCTAAAACCCAATCAACTCTAAATTAAACTCAACCAAAGCCCACAATATATTCCAAATGATCAACCAAATCCAAACTAGGCAATAACCCAAGCCAATTTGGTCAATTGGGTCAAATTAATCAACTTGACTCATTTGACCCAAATGAACTCAAATGAGTCAAAAATAAATCTAAACCAAATTGAACCATACCAATGACACCAATACATCCAAATGATCATATGAACATGACCCTTGGTTTGACCCAATTTGACCAATTGGTCAACCTAATCTATTTGACCTAATTTGACCTAAATAGGTCAAATTGAATTAAACCTAATGAACTCCAAATAACATGAAATTTGGCCCAAACCTACTTTTGACTCATTTCAAATCTACCCAAATCAAATTTGGTGCCAAATGTCCATTCTACTCTTGAGCTAAGGGTATCACATGAGGCAAATCACCTATGTAAATGGTCATTTACATTCCTTGACCACTTGGTACTCTCCCATTGGCACACTTGGGCTCATAGGACACTGACCAACCTGACCCAAAGGTGGTTGGGTCGGTCATGACCTATGGGGAGGTGAAATCACCTCACCTCCCCCATTGGACCACTTGAAACACCAAGGACACCCACTACCCTCCTTGGCAGCCACCTCTACATCTTCACCCAACCAAACCGCCAACTCAACCCCCCAAGGACACCCACAACTCTCTGAGGTGTCTAGACAATCACAAAATGCCAAGCTCAGCCCGCCCATCTGATCAAGAGGAAGGGAGGTATACACCCCCTCATTTCCACTCAGAAGAATTCATTCCTAGAGCAAGAGAACCCTAAGACAAGCTAGCAAGAGCTTCCTAGAGGGGCACTCTTCCATTGATCCCCATTTGTTCAAGGCTCTACCAAAGTGCAATTAACTTTGCATACACTTTCCTTGGAGCTAGTCGAGCAAGAATGAAACATCCCCTAAGCCCTCTGACCATTGGATGACTGACTTCGATCAATGTCGACCACCTACACTTTAGGTATTGGCCTTCCGAGCAAACCACCTCAAATTGGAGCTCATGTTGATCAGTAGAGTTTCGTCTCCACAAGATGAAGCTTGCTCAATCAGATTTTGCACCGGTCTTAAGCTCCGATGAGGCATGCCATTGAAATTGATCCTTAGGCAAAAATGAGTTAGAGCTTTTTGAAGAAAACTTGCATCTCGTGTGATCTTGATAATTAGATCCCTTTGGATCCTCCTTATGAATGTGTGGGATCGATTTGAGATCGATCCGAGCTCGAGTGAGCTCAAATCGATTGAAGGAAGGCGGCGATGTGTCTTCCGTCGACGATAAATGAGGGATCACGCACCATCCATTTCACGTGATCAGAATGGACAATCATGATTAGATCCATTAGAATTATCTTATTTTATCCTTTAGCATTGTAGGATTAATTGTGGCCATTCGATCTTAGATCAGATGGCGCACGAGAAAGCCCGTTCTGCTGCTGCCACATAAGCGCTAACTAGGATAAGTTTAAATAACCAATCCCTTGGTGCCATGTGGAAAGCATGCCTGTTGACCTCATTTTTGGATGAGGTTAATTTAGCAATTAGGAGATCGTAATCTAAAATAGGATTTTCCTAATTTAATGTTTAATGGCATAGGAAGTCACCTTGGGTTGGATCTAACCGTTTGGCTCGTAGGATCAACTCAAGCATACAATATGAATTGGTTCAAATAAATTAACAAAATAAAATGGAAAGTCAAAATAAAATCTAAGGTCAAACCTAGTCAACTTAGGTTTGACTCAGGTGGGACCCACTTGGTCAAAAGTCAACTCATCAAAAATATGGCAAAATTAAATATTCCAAACATTCCAAATGATTAAATAAATATGTTTGATCATAAATATAAAGAGATTTGAATTCATTTAGTACTAAAATGTGTGAATTAGACCATTTGGTTTAAATTAGCCTTAATGGATCTTATTGGATTCAAACCTTAATTAAATTGAAATAAACTCAAATTAATCATTTAAAATCATTTGGGAATAACAATCAAACATAATTTAATTCACCATTGGATATGATTAGGCCAAATGGGTCATTTGACCCAATTGAAATCAAACATAACCCATTAACCCCACTTTGGGTCAAATGGGTTTACATCAAAATATAATTGAAATCAAATAAAAATACCCACTCCAATTCATCCCATGCACATGATCAAGCATGATTGAGTTCAAACTTATTCCTAAGTCAAATTGGTCATTTGACTTTGTTGGAACCAAATTTAATCTATTTATGTTAAATGGTATAATATGAAATGCAATTCATATTCAATTAAAAAAATGAAATGGGAAATCCAATTCATCATTAACTCAATAAAAAAATCAACAAATAAAATAAAATAAAATAAAATAATAATAGAAGAAATGAAGAAAAGAGGGAAGAAGAGAAATTGAATTTTCCCTCTTCCCACATCAAGCCAACTCCACCCCTTAACAAGGGTGGCAAGGCAATGAAGGCAATCAAGAAAGCTTAAAAAGAGCTTGCCATCATTCTAAAAAAAAAGGAAGAGAAGAAAGAAGAAAAGGGGAGAGGAAAGAAAGTGAATAGTGCTTAGCCAATGTAAAGGAAGAACATATACACAACCTCAAAACAAATTGACTTCTCCAACACCTTCACCACTCAAAATTGAACTCAATAGAAGCTTTCCCACTTCCCAAGCTGTTGGAAATAGTGCAAACCAACAAGCCATTGTGCAGAGAAGTAGCTTGGTGGAGAGATCAAAAGACAAGGAATTGACTCAATTCCTTTGGCACACAATCATCTATCAAAGAATTGAAGCTAAAGGAATCAACTCAGAATCGAGCAGATCAAGGTATGCCATTAGCACCTTCATCTCTCTTAAGCAATTCAGTTTTGATTATTTTCATAGGAAACGTGATCTTCAAGTTAATCCAATCATATAGAATCAAAGGATTTCTTTCCACGGTCTGTAGCACTTGGAATCACATGATTTCGTATATCAAAAGATATTAGCAAAACAAGTTGGACGGTTCTTGGCTCCTATAGGAAATGAGGAAATGATCTCACGTCCGATCCATTTATTTGGATCGGACGGTCCAAATCTAGGTACACAAACTGATTTGAATCCCTTAAGGACCGCGAGGGATGATTCGGATGGTCCAGGATCGCCCGTGTTTTCAACCTGTGTGTATCACGCAGACCATCCCACGTGTGACACATGGTCCGTGTGTCGCATGACACGCGGTCTGCCGCGTGGTACTGCGGGATCACTATGGACCGTTCGATCTTTGATTAGACGGTCCGTAAATGATCCCGCTCTTTTAATCTACGTCACGTGGGACCCTCCCCACTTAAAAACTGTTAAGATTATTTAATTAATAGTTTAATTAATTAAAAAATCCTAAAAACTTCAAAAAATTACAAATAATAGCTCTATAGATTCATCTTTATGAGAGGAATCCATATAAATTAAAATCCCCAATTTTTATTGGTTAAGTTTCCCTTAATTTGGGTTTAATTAAAAATATTAAACCCTAATTACTCTCAAATTAATAATCCAATTAATTTGAAACTTTGGGAAAATGAAATTAAGTTTAAAACATACCTTAGAAAAATTTTGGGGATTAAATTCTCTAAATGCAAGGGAAATTGTAATTTCATGTGTATTAACCTTTAAATTAATTAAATTAATTACCCTTTAATGAAATAATTAGAAAACTTTAATCTAATAACCTTAAATCAACATAATAAATATTAATAATATCAAAATACTCATTAAACCTAATCAAACCTATATGAACCTAATAAGTCACTAATTAACTCAATTAGGTAATTAAAAGAATTAAATAATTCAATTAAATGACCTAAACATTAATTAAATCATAATAAATCAACCAGTTAACCAAAAATTATGAATAAACTCTTATTGAAAAGGTATTTCAGTGAAGAATAAATAAAAAATCAAATAATTTAATGAATCTTAATAAATTAGGCTTAATTTAAGGTTTAATAAAATAATTAAAACCTTAATTACACCCTAATTACATCTCTAATCAAGCTAAAACTTTAGAAACATAAAATTAGCATGTAACCCCACTTGTCATAATTATCTCAAACCCAATTAGTCTATAAATTTGGAATTCTTAATTTTCCAAATCTCTAGGTCAAAATGAACTAAATAATAATTAAGAAGAATGATTAATTCATTGAATCAACAAATAAATAGAACTAATATAAAATAAACATCATAAATATTTAGGTAATTCATCAAAACTTCCTAAGTCAAAGAATTTAATCAAATATTAAAATTTTAAGAAAATTAATACTTAATGAAATTCAAACATAATTAAAAACTTAAGTTAAGTTTAATGAAATCATTCATCTCTAATAAATTTAAATAATGAATCTAAAACCTAGGTTAATTAAAATCGATTAAACAACTTAAGTTAAGTTTAATGAAATCATTCATCTCTAATAAATTTAAATAATGAATCTAAAACCTTGGTTAATTAAATCGATCAAATAATTAAACTAAATGCTTTAGGTTAAGCATAATCTATGAACAAACCTAAGGTATTAATTTATATTAATGGACTTAAAACTTAAGCTTATAAATTCAAAATTTAATAACTTAAGTTAAATTGAATAAAATCAAATTCTTTAAATTAACATAAATCAAATGAAATCCATATAACTTAATTCAAAATAAAATAAATCAAACAAATTAAATCAAATAAAGCAATTCAAACAAATGAAATAACATAAATCTTACACAAACATAAATAAAATCAAAAGGATTAATTAAAATATTAAGGATTTTAGTTAAACTTTTGGAAACTTCATTAGGATTTAGGATGTGAATGGATAAAGTTTCATCCAAAAATGGAATCATTCCATTCTTCATTCTTGAAAACCTATAAAACTTTAACCAAATAAAATGAACATAAAAATTGGAATTAAATCACTAAATCATTTGAATTGAAACCACCCAAAGATATAAAATTAAACAAATTCAAACTTCAAACTTTAAACTTAAACTTAAAGGCTAGCAAAGACTTACCACACAAACCCCTACACACACTAGGTTACTTGGGTCATAGACCCTAGATCTAAGTTAGATCATTCTGATTTTATTTTAATCTCTTGTGATATGTTGTGTTGTGCTTCACATATCTATATGGTGTATTGCTTTGGATGCCTAAGCTTGTTTGTTCGTTAGACGGATGTTAGGCGTTCTTTCAAGATTTGACACTATTTTGTAGAGGGTGTTAAAGGGATCATGTGATAAATAAATTATAAAACTATTGTTTGCTTGCAGTACTAAAATCCTTAACATAGTCTATAGGATAGGTGGGCTTGGCAAGCAACTAATGCTAAGTATGTATATTTGTGAAATATAAACTGCTTTATGTGTTGTGTGTATTTCTTAACATTTGTTTTGTAGGGCTTAGGATTTCTTTTGAATTTTATTGTAAATTTGAGCTTAGAATTAGGTTAGGATCTATGGAGTCTAGGATTAGTAGGAGCTGACCCAGCCAGGAGATAGAGCGGTGGTCCCCTGTGGAGCCCGATGGATGTCCCTGAAGAAGGAGACTTTCTTGGAAAGAAGACCCATATATCTGAACTTGTAGTTCTAGGCCGGGTTGTATAAGGGCAGAACTCGGCTGCCCATTTTTCTTTCTTTCGGGGTGTATAGCAGTACCCGACTGCATTGGCCTTTTACTTATATAATTTAATTTAGCTTGATTTATTTTGGGTGCGCAATAGAAACAACATACTTTTCTTAGGTTTCTTATATTGTATGCACGGGTAGGCTCATAGGATAAACTAACTTTTTTACCCAACTAAATCAATTGAAACAAAAAAATAAATACAACTCATAATCTCCATATAAAAGCCTAGGCCATTAAAGCAAGATAAAATATGTAACAATCCCTTAGCTGGATGTTTTAATATCATGCATAATCATATTATTTCACTCTTGATTAATGAAGGACTTCCATCGTCGAGAACCTAGGCTTTGCTTTGAGAGCCTATGATGGAAGTACACCTTCTTCTATTCTGATTTGGCTCATAATCTTTTTCTAATTGCATGCATTAGGCATAAATTGTATTCCTATGGCCTAAAATGAATATTGAGTCAAAAATTTATAAAAATTAGAAAAATATGCATTAGTTAGGTGCATCTTCATACCCTACATAATCTTAGGAATTAGGGAGTAACTCTAAGTTCATAGATTTCTTTCCTAAAACTACAACAGCCTAGTTATCTTGCATTCATATGACTTAACCTCATGGTTTTAAAATACGCTTAGGTGGTGTTAGAGGTTGTAAGTCCGTAAGAGTGGGAGATAGATTAATTCCCAAAGTAAGGAGAATGACCAATGATACCCAAGGATAGAACTAGGACGAGCATTTAATATGTGTCGAAGCACCATAGACTAGGATCAAGCATCCTTTTAGGAATAAGTCTTCAACCCTAGGTATTTTGTAGTCTTGTCGTAATCTAATCCCTAGATTTCTAAGAAAATGATAACTTGAATTCTAAAATTAAATCCCAAATTTGAAGCACAATCATAGGATAGATGAAATGTCTACTAGGCATCCCAGTATTAATAGGAATTTCCTACTCTTTTCCATTTGACTCTTAAAAATAACTCTCTCTTGGACCTCTCCCAATTGAATTTCCCAAAATCATTCATTTGAAAGCTACCTTTGTAGTCTTTAGGAATAACCACTTGTTTCTTTAATCAAGAGTATTCTTAGGAAGAGACCCTTCCTAAGATGTAACTAACTATAAAGGCTTGCTTTTATAGGGAACCATGATCCCATGATAAAATAGACCTCGTTCTACTTTTCCATGTAGTTTAGGGGAAAATACTCTGGTACATGAAAGACCCATTAGCCTTAGGAGTCTTTTATTGAAATGATTGAATCCATTACAGGAAAGCATGTTTATCTTTCGAGATAATATGCTTATTCCTTAATGCTGTATTTGGTCATCTAAATAAAATATTCTTAAACTCTATATGGTGTCATTTCTTTTCTCTATTCCAAAGAAAAGAACCAACAGTGCTGTGTGGCACCGATAAGATTAATAGTTAATTAGGCTTAATTAATGTGTTTTAATGGCTGAAACTTCCTAAAATTATAACTAATTGTAAAAAAAATCATAAAAGTATAAATAAATATTAATTTTAAAGGTATTTCAGAGGAGAATTTATTTAAAATATTCTTAATTAATTTTGAATAGTAATTAGAGTTTAATTAAGGTTTAATTACAAAATTAATTAATTAATTATAATTTAATTACTTAGATAATTTATCCTAAACTTTGTGAGTTAATTTAATGGGATGATCTGCTCTATAATTATCTTAAGATTTATTATTTAGTTAATTTGGTGAAATTGATGAATTAATCTTTAATTATTTTCATAAGTTAATTAATCATTAATTAATTCCATGAATAGTAATAAATTAATTAACTAAGTGGTTATTCATTATCAATAGTGAATGAACCCATGGGGTGAGGTTAGGGCCTCCTTCCAATCTATTTCCTAAGTTCATTTCATTAATCAAATTAATTAAGGATTAATTAATTACTTAAATTATTTAATCAATCAAATTAAAATCATAATCACATCAGAACTTGGTTAATTAAGTCTTGGGTAGATCTTTAGGTGTTGAATAACCTAAAGGAGTTTAATGAAATTATGATTAGTCCACATATGTGGGAAAACCATAAGAGTAGTTAATTAAGTTCTTTAGCTTAATTAGCCATTAATTATGAGCTAATTGCATTAGTCCCCTTTCCTTTCTTAGGATCATTGACAATTTTATTTTCCAATGCAGGTGCATATTATGTTGGCTCATTATTATTTGGGTAATTATGTTAAGACAACATAGGAAAGGGTTAATTAATAGATTTAATGCATATGATAACTTAATTAACTCATAAAATCTACTTAATTATTTTTCATTAAACCAAATGAATTAAGAAACCTAGGAATGGGTTAGGACTAGCAAACCTTTTCTCACATCCTTAAACCAAATCAAAATATGAGAATAAAAATGACATTAAAGAAGCTTTGGTTCACTTTAAATAATTTATTTGATTTGATTATCCTTAGGAATTAATTTGATTGAATGAAACTATGTGTCTATGTTCATTTATTCTTTTCCAATCATGCTAAATGTTGTATGTCATTTGATATCATGCATTCATCTTTTCAAATTTAATTAAGTCAAATGGTTTTCTTTTATGTAAGCTTGCATGTGTTGGATTAATTTATGTGTGGCTATTATCACTAATAAATTTAAATTATTTTTCAAAGTCTATAAATCAATTGCATTGATTAGGATAGTAGATATGAACATATATAGGTTTGCATGACTTATAGCTTAAATATGTGAACTAAAGCTTTCTTTCCTCAATTCATATGTAGTTTCACATATATTTGAATGTTAATAAGTATATAGTCGACATCTCGAACGAGGCTTTAGGTATCCCGAAGGAGGTCATTTGATTGCCTCACTTTCCTAGTTATGACATACTTACTTGATTTCATTTACATGTGTTTCTACATTAGAATATGGATAGAACTTTAATCCACATGCATAAATGTTTCAATTAAATAAAATTACAATCTTTGCATGGTTTTCCTTCCTTTATTTATGTATACATCCATATGTATTTGAGAAAAGTAAGTGTTTAGTTTGGACATCCTAAGAATACGAGGCTATCCCCAAGGAGGTGATTTGATTACCTCACTTCCCTGGTTAACAATGTCATGTGCTACCTTATATCTCTTATACATATGTGTGTATTTACTTATGGAATTAGAATACCTTTTCTTTTATCAAGGATACATGCATTCATAATTGACTACGTGATTGAATTAATCAACCACATGATTTGAAGTTTTCTTTCTTATATTCATGTATATAAATTTGTATATGTTTGAATGCAAAGGGGTATATAGTTGGGACATCCCGAGAACACGATGCTTTAGCTAGCCCCAAGGAGGTCATTTGATTACTTCACTTCCCTGGTTAACAATGACATGTACCTATTTAATTTCATCCTTATGTATTTCTGTATAAGAATTTAGATAGAATTTTAGATTAATATGATTAAATAATTATGGTAAATTATTTTCATCTTCATCTATCTTTAAAAAATAAATGAAGACAAAAATACACGCGCTAGTTGGACACCATGTAGATCTATAGATATTTTTTAGGGGGATCAGTGCGACATTGAGGAATGATATACTATCTTGAGAGATAAAAGTCATCATCCTACAATGGATCTAATAACTTAATAAGGACCCTTAAGAATAATGGGTCTTGGATATGAGATTCTTCCACTACTTTATATGGAAAAATAAAGTAGGGTTTATTTTAAATCAAGTTAAGTTCCTTATGGAGGCAAGCCCACATAGTTAATTACATCTTAAGGAATGAGATTCCTTAAGAATACTCTCGATTAAAGTAAATGATCATTGTCTCCAAAGATTTTTAAGATAGGACCATCAATCAAATGGTTATTTTTTTGGAAGATCAAGTGGGATTGATCAAAAGGAGGGAGTTATTATCGAAACTAAAAGGAGATAAGTAGGGGATGCTCACGATGCTAGGAAACCTAATGAGTATCCCAAACTATCCTATGGCTGGGCTTTATATTTTTGAAATTTGAATAGAGTTAATTATTCGAGTTAAATTTTTATTAGAATTCTAGGGCTTACAATTCCCCAACACAAGACCATAGAAATACCTAAGAGGTGAGGATTTTATGCTTGCCGTAAAGGAGAAACAACTACCTTAGAAGCTAAATCTAGGGAGCTTTGGTGAGAATCAGCATACGACCTAAATCTAAGGTGAAAATGGGTATATGGTTTATCTCGATAATAGAGGATAAACCATCCATTGGACTTGTCCTTTGGGGTGGTGGCCAACTAACTTTTCCTATGATTTTAAGTACATATAGATAAGTCATATGCTTTTGCAAGATAGCTAGGCTGTTATTTATTTAGAAAGAGACTAATTCATTAAACACACTCCCTAAGAGACTAGATCATGTAGGGTATGAATAATGACTTATATCTAATGCAAATTTTGTTAAGTTTTTTATTTTTAGTTTTGGAAAATTCATTTGACACAGACTATGGGATTCATATGCCTAATGCATGAGAAATTGATTATGGGCCAAAATCAACAAGAAAGAGGTGTGTTTCCACCATGGCTCTCAAAGGTCAAGCCATTTTCTCTGGCAAAGGTGGAAGCCCTCCATTAGCAAGAGTGAAGCAAGATGATTTTATGCATGATGTGATACATACAATATCCAACTAAGGGGTTACTAAATTTTTTATTATCTTGATTTATGTCCTAGGCTTTAGGTGAGGTTATGAGTTATTAATTTTTAATTTTGAGTTGATTAATTGGATAGAAAATTTATTTTTCTCTAAGATCCTAATCGTACCTAGGCCATTCATCAAAGCAATGAAAAAACTAGGAAAAACATGTGATCTTAATGCATAAGCTAAACAAACATCAAATAATTTTATAAAGCTAGCGCAAAATAATAAGAGGTCGATGTGGTCAGGTACCACTGCACAACCTGAGAAGAAATGTGGGCAGCCGAGCTCAACCCTTATACAACCCATATTATAAATAAATAATTACAATAAAAAAGGAATTCATGTTATGAGGGTCTTCATTCTTCATTTCTTCTTTTCTTCATTTCCTTCTTTCTTTCTTTCTTTCTTCATTTCTTCTTTGATTTGGTTGGTTGGGATGTGGTTTTCTCCAAGGCTTCACATGGTGCATAAGACTTGGTCTTATGACCAATGTTCACCTTAGTTCCCTCATAACACTCATTCCAAATCTTAATTGCAAAATTACATCAAAATAAAATGTAAATCTAATTAAACAGTAAAATAGAGATTAGCTAAACATACCACACAATCCTAAGCAATTATAGGAATGAATTGGACTTAGCACCCACACATGGGTAACTAAGTCCACTGTCTGATTTTGGATTAGCTTAGGGTATAAGAAACTTGCACAACAAAAGCAATTATATTTTTATTACAACGCCCCTTAAGCAAAATCCCCTATAGAAGATAATGGTTAGACTAAGATCGTCTATCATCATCATGCAAATACACCCTAATATCCGGTCTAAAAATATTACAACACAAAATAAAAAACCATGCACTTGCCTAACATAGAGCTAGAAATGGTGACTTAGCCTAATGTGTGTGTCATTTAAGGCTTGTGTGGCATATCTTAGCTGGGCTTTAAGGTTAGAATTTTCTAAGTATGAAGGATTTAACTTAGAGGATGGTTTTATTTAAGTGATTTAGTTGATTTGTTAATTTTATTTTGATGATTTGATTTAGTTTAAATGAACCTACATTTAATTACTAAGTGTTGTAAAGAAAAGAAAAGAGAAGAGAAGTTCTCTTTCCTCCTTACCTTAAGTAATTTCTAAGGTAGATTCATTAGTGATTTTTCATTAGTGAATATTTTATTACGTGTTTTAATTAATCTTAAATTTAGATTTGCTCTAAATAAACCTGTTCAATAAGAAAGGCATTTTAGGATTAATTAAGGTGAATTACTATCACATAACACACAACCATTTATTTCTTTCCAACATGTATACCATGCATATGAATAAATCCTAAGCATATCTATACATGCAATGCAAATATTTAGTAGATCTTAATAATGAATGCTAAGAGATATTGCTTAAAAAATTTTGGATATTCCATGAAGCATGATTTTTTTAAGTAGAAAAGAGGGGACTCTTTATCTATTAATCAAATGCACATTTACAAGTATAAAAGATATAAGTGAGTACGATGATATAATTTTCTACACCAGGGTATAAGGTACAAGACCTTCTTAAGGCTACTTAAAGCCTCACAACCCGGGATGTCTAATATACCACTTTTCTTAAATACATGTGCATGTACAAAAAAAACAAATATATGAAGAGTCATGCAAAAGATTTTGTTTATTTGTTTGATTTGGTTGTATAATTTATGTGTAAATGTGAGCATCCTTCTTAAGTCATAACATAGAAGTGCATAGGAATAGATTTAAGCAAGTGTTATGTTATTTTCAAATGAACTATACACTTTGCAAATCCTATACAAACCCATATTAAGAAAAGAGAAGAAAATCATTATGGTGAAAATTTTTATATGGTTGCCCTAAAATTTGTGGAGAGAAAAAAAATGGCAAGAATATAGAAATTATCTTTTAGGATGTGCGTAGATCCATGAGATGTGCTTATTCGGTGATCGAAGTATGTCATCAAGGAAATAGTATATTATCTCGAGAGATAGAAGTCACTACCTTTAATGGACTTAATCACCTCAATAAGGGCTCCTAAGGATAATGGGTATGCATATATACTAGAGATTCTTCCCCTACTTTATACAAAAAAAAGTAAAGTATGGTTTATTTTAAACCAAGTTCATTAAGTTCCCTACAGGGGCAAGCCCCCATAGTTAATTACATCCTAAGGAATGGGGATTCTTTAGAAAAACTCTTGATTAAGATAAATAATCATTGTCTTTAAAGATTTCAATAGGAAAGCACTATCAATCGATTGGTTCATTTTTGAAGATCAAATGGGATTGATCAAAAGGATTTATTATAGCCAAAAGAAAGATAAGTAGAAGATGTCTACGATGCTAGGAAACATAGTGAGCAATCTCAAACTATCCTATAGTTGGGCTTCACATTTTTAGAAATTGATTTAATTTGTTTGGGTTGCATTTTTATTAGAAATTTAAGAATTATGATTCCTTAACATAAGATTAAGAAAATGCCTAAGATGTGAGGATTTAAGCTTATGGCCCAAAGGGGACCAACCTCGAAACCTAAATCTAGGGAGCTTTGGCGAGGCTGAAAGTACAACCTAAATCTAAGGCAAAATGGGTAATTGGTTTACCTCAATAAGAGAGGGCAAATCACCGCTTGGACTTACAGCCTGGTGGGGCCAACTAACTCCTCCTATGATTTTAAATACATGTAGGCAAGTCTTATGCTTATGTAAGATAGCTAAGCGGTTATTTATTTAGAAAGAGAGTAAGTCTTTAAACTCACTCCCTAGAGAGACTAGATCATGAAAGGGCATGCTTCAAATGATCTAAATCTAATGCAATTCAAATTTCATTTTATTTTCATTTTTGGATAATTATTTTGACTCAAGCTAATAGGATTCAAATGCCTAATGCATGAGAAATAAAGTTATTAAAATCGGGAAGGAGGTGTGTTTCCACCATGGCTCTTAAAGGTCAAGCCAAGTTTCTTTGGCAAAGGTGGAAGTCCTCCAATCAAGAGTGAAATGAGATGATGTTGTGCATGATATTGTAAAAGAAATACTTATCCAGCTAATGGGGTTGCTAATTCTTTTATCTTGATTTTAAACCAAAGCTTTAGGTGAGGTTATGAGTTCTTTAATTTAGTTTTGAGTTATTAAATTTGGTAAAAGATTTACTTTTCTCTAAAGAGTCTAATCCACATCCAGGCCATACATAAAGCAAGAAAGAAACTAGGAAAAGTTATCACTTAATGCAAAAACTAAATAAATCATCAATCTATTTACAATGCTCATCAAAAGAATAAGGTGGTGTGGTGAGCACCACCGCATAAACTCAAAAATAACAAATTAGGTAGCCGAGCTCTACCCTTATACAACCCGGATTACAAATAAATTAAATTATAATTAAGAAAGGAATTCATTATTATGGGGGTCTTCAAGCTTCATTTCTTCATTCTCCTTTTTTTCTTTCTTCTTCTTTTCTTCTTTCTTCTTTGGTTCCTTCTTTTGGATGGTTGGAAGGTAGATGCTCCAAGGCTTCACATAGTGCATAAGATAGTATCTTATGATCAATGCTCAGCCTAATGCCCATAACAATCATTCCAAAATCCTAATTGCACAAATTTACATGAAAAGGAAAAGAATGGAAATCTAATGAACACCGTAAAATAGTAAGCTAAAATAAATCACATAAATCCAAAGCATGTATATTAGACTTATCACCCACACATGAGTGACTAAGGCCCTGGATTATGCTTAGGGGTATAAGCACCTGCAAACAAAAGCATTTATATTTTTATTTATGATAGCGCCCCTTAAGCACAATCCCCTGTAGAAAATAATGATTAGACTAAGAGTGTCCTACCATTCATTCTGAGCATACACACTAACATCTAGTCTAAAACATATATCATAAAATAAAATAAATACTAAATCATGTGCACCCTAACCTAAAGCTAGAAGTGGTGACTTAGGCTAATGTGTGTGCTTTGAAGATTTGTGTGGTATGCATAGCCATGGCTTTAAATTAGAATTTTTTAAGTGTGAAAACATGTTCAACTTAGGGGTTCATTTAAGTTGTTTAATTATTTTAGGATTGATTTTTTCATGTTTTGATTTGGTTCAAGTGAATCCTACAATTAATTACAAGTTATAAAGAGAGGGAAAGAGAAGAGAACTCTAACCCAAGTAATTTTAAAGTAGATTCACATTTTCATTTTGTTTAGTAAATATTTTGATTAAGTGTTTTAATTAATCCTAAGTTTAGATGAATTCCAAACAAAACCTATTCAAAAAGAAAGGCATTTTAAGATTAAATAAAATGAATCAAATTCACATAACACACATCTCTTCATTACTTTCCCAACATGTATAACATGCATATGAATGAGTCCTAAGCATATCTATACATACAAAAGAGAATATTTAACACACTTTATGATGCATGCTAAGCAATTAACTTAAGAAAATTTGGAAGTTTAATATGCATGATTTTTCTTAAGTATTTCTTTATCCAATTTTCTCATGCACACTTGAAAGTAAGAAAGACATAAGTGAGTACAACGTCATTATTAACCAAAGGTGTAAGATACAAGACCTACATAGAGCTACTTAAATCCCTCAATCTTGGGGTTGTCCAGACTAATATATCACTTTCCTTAAATACAAAACATGTGTATAAAAGAAATTAATGGAAAAGAAAGAATACAAAAGTTATATTAGTTGATTTATTTTGTTTATGCAATTTATGTGTGCAAGCATAGGTAACCCTTCTTAAGTGATAACATAAGAATGAATAGAATGTGAAATTAGATAAGTGTTAGGTTCTTTTAAAATGAACCATACATTTTACCAACTCTATTCAAAATTATACTAACATAAAAGAGAAGGTAAATAGATGCTAAGCACATCCTTATATTTTCTTCACATGCAAGCTTATAATTAAAATATAAGTAGTACACTTTCAAATTTGATAATTGATTTATATGTTTTGAAAATAATTTGAATTTAGTTGTGATAATAGCCACTCATATTTCTATTTTAGCGAACACATACAAATTTGACATAAAGTAAACAATTTAAATTTTTTAAAATTGAATTTAAAAAAAGGATGCATGAAACCACATGATATACAAATTTAACATGTTGAGAAAAGAATCAAAGTAATGAAACCATGTAAATACATTCACTTTAATTAAATCCTAAATATATTCTTATGAAATAAGAAAGTTTAAAATAAATTAAAGTATATTTAATGTGACTTTTATTTAGTTTTAAGTTTGCTTTAATTTTGAAAAGGTGAGATGAGTTTGTTGTTCCTAACCCATTTCCAATGTGTTTGATATTTTTGTTTAATTTTTAGATGATTAGATTCATTTTTTATGTTAATTAGGTTAATATATGAATTAAGCAAGTTAATTAACCCTTACACACCTTCTTAACCTAGTTAACCAAGTAATTATGAGCCAATGAGATGACATAAAACTCACAAGGAATTTAAATTTGCAATGCATATAGGAATAAAAGGGCCTAATGCAATTTGGCTCTGATTAATGGTTAATAGAGTTAAGGGGTCTAACTTAAGTAATTTCAAAACACCCATTCACACATATGAATTGGGTTTTGATTTCCTTAATTGAACTTAGACTCTTAAACACCTAAGCATCTACCCTAGGTAGATTAATTAAGTTCTAGAAGTTTTAGAAATTAATTAAGGGGATAATTAATGAATTAACCTTTAATTAAGAAAAGATTAAGGAAAAAAGGGGTTTAGGGAATAGCTTTGGGGAAATACCCCAAAATTATTCCCTAAGCCTCCTATTCACTGGATCTAACCTTATTCAACCTTAATAATGAGTTAAAATACTAATCCAAACCCTAATTATCCTTAATTACATAAGGAGGGTAATTAGGAAATATACTTGCAATTCTTCCAATTAATCCTTAAATACATCCCAAGATAATTAGGGGAGGCAGACGCCATCCCCTAAAACATACCCAAAAAGATTGGTTAAGAAGTAATTAGCAAAATGATATTTCTAATAAAAGCCAAAATCAAAGAAATGTATAATTCAAATTCTATTGAAATCATTTTTAAAATATTCTAGGTTGAATTATCTTTCCATAGGATATTACCTCATATTTCTAATAAAGCCAAATCTTTCTTAAGACCTTAATCTTCTTTTAAAGACTTAACCTAAATCATGATCAAACCAATTCAAACTCATGAGATTTTCTCATAATTCATTTATATTCACATATATAAATGAAATATAAATTCAAACCAATCAAATTAAACTCAAAATTCAAAATCAATTCATAAAATATCCTAAGTCCTTTAAATTTTCCTTAAAAGACTTAGCAAACATAATGATCAAATCAAGAAATTCATGGAATTTTCTCATAACTCATTTATATTCTCATTTATATTCACATATATAAATGAAATATAAATATGAATCAATCAAATCTAAATCCAAAATGCAAATCCAAAACTCCAAAATTTTCTGAGTCCTTTAAATTTCTTTTTAATAGACTTAGCCTATATCATGATCAAATCAGTTCAAATTCATCAAATTTTTCCATGATCAATTTATATTCTAATTTATATTCACATATATAAATGAAATATAAAGTCAAACAATCAAAACCAATCCCAAAAAATCAAACAAATCCATTCAAAATCTAACTAAGCCTTTCAAGTCAATATCTTGAACTTAGCCAAATCAACTTCAAATCAAGCTAAACTCTTGATTTTCCTTCATGATTCATTCAACCCTACAATCATGAATCCAAATATAAATACAAACTTCAATCACTAAATCAAAACCCAGTTCAAAAATCAAACCCCAAATCCATTTTTGTTCTTCCTTTGAATATGAAATTGTCAAATGAATCAAAATCCATTTGACTTCAAACCACTTGCAAATGGATTTATATTTCAATCATAAGTCCATATACAAGTTCAATCCAACTCAAATCAAGCTTTAACCAAGCCATTTAACCCACTTAGGCTCACTTAACTCAAATTGACCTAAAGTACCCTTATGAGCCAAATTCTAATCTTGGATTGAATCAAACTCACCTAAGCCTCTCATCATGATCAACAATCATCATGGGATGATCAACCAATAAAATTAGGTCAAACCAAGTCAAACCTAAGGGTTCACCAAGTCAATACTTAGCCCAAACTAACATAGCCAAAATATACCTTAGGCCAAATTGATTGAAACTATTGATCTAAGTTCATTTATGAACAATGTTTGAACTTGACCAAGTCAACATTTCAGCCTAACTAGCCCTTAATTCTTGGCCCAACTTGACCCAACTTGACTTAAAGGGTCAAAATGTGTCGAAACTTGATCTAAGCCAAATTTATTGAAACCAATGGGTCAAGTTCATTCCAACTCACTTGTTGAACTTGACCAAAGCCTAAATTGGACAATTAGACCTAACATAGCCCAATTGACCTTGAACTAACTTGACCTAAAAGGGTCATGTTGAGCCAAATTCAATCAAAATTGATTGGAAACAAAGATACCAATCCACTTCATATGACTAACCAAACCTACCCTGGACCTAGCTCAAATAGGTCAAATGAGTCAAATTGGTCAACTTGACCCATTTGACCTAAATGAAGTTTAATGAGCCAAATTCAAAACTAAACCAAATTGAATCAAAACAAAGCCACAAAAATATTTCAAATGGTCATATGAACTTGAACCAACCCTTGGTTTGACCCAATTTGGATTGGTCAACTTGACCCATTTTGACCTAAATGGGTCAATATGAGCCAAACCATATCAAATGAACTCCAAATCCAATGAAACTTGGCCAAACCTATATTCTTCACATACCCAACATATTCAAATTCAAAAATCAGTCAAATGACCATTCTACCTCTAGGCCATAGAACAAATTTTGGTCTAATCTATGGGTAATTTGGTCAAGTCATCTTCATATCAAATTGATACCTTCCTAATAGGTCAAGTGAACCCTATAGAGGGTGGTGCACCCAACCCAATGGGTTTGGGTTAGCCCAAATGGACCCAAGGATAAACTGACCCCACAGCTCAAATTGGCTGTAAAACCTCCTTCCACTCAATTTGAAGCACATGAGAGGTTACTAATCCACTCAAGAGCTCAAATCGACCATGTGCCAACTTCAAATAGCCTAAACAACCCTTTCCATATGGTCAATTGGATCAAAATGACAACACAGATTTGTCGATTGTCATAGAGAGATATACTCCCCCTAATTCCATTTGAATTTAACACCCTCATTCTTGATTGAGTGCTAAGAGTGTTAGGAGCCATCAGAGAAAATTCTTAAGCTTCCTAGGAGGGAATTGAAATCAAGCTTTCTCAATTTTCTTCCTTAGAAAATAGGGAGCGCATCTCATTTCCTAACTTCTTCCACACTACAATCCACTTCAATTCCCTTTGCACACTCCCTCAGGGGACCAAGTTGAGTGCACCCAAGCATTCACATAAGTTTCCAAAGCAAGGAGGAGTTGAATTTGATCAAAGCCACAAGCAAGAGGAAGAGGCATTGGTCCAGAGATCTACTCAACAGGATTGAAACTTTCACAGCTTACACCACTAGCTACCTCATCAAACTCAAGCACCGATGATCACCTCCGACGAGATATGGAATTTTTTGAGCATTAGACTTAGGAGGTCTTGGTCCTTTGTGAAAGAAAGTGTCATGGCATGAGAATTCCACCATTGGATAGGCTTACCATTAGGATAAGATGGTGTGGGTAAAGTTTTATTCCAATCCGAGCTCAATCGAGCTCAGATCTTCGATTAGATTATGGACGGTCTCCATTGATCCTAAGAGAAGAACTGGGGTAATCCTGGCTATCCATCTGCGCATTTTGGATGGACGGCAAAGATTAACCACACATTTATAAATCGATTTATCCTTTTAGAAATCACGGGTTGATCCCTGGCCGTTCGATCCTTGATCAAACAACGGATCATGTCCCCACACATCACCTCTGATGTGACGTTTAAGTGGCTTCTCCCTATCGACCATCGTTGATGCGGTCGAGTTGTGGGTTAAAGGGATTAATTAGGTTTTAATTAATTTTAATTAATCCTCTAGGCTTTAAAATTTATATCTCTAAATAAAATAAAAAAAAAAACATGAGGTAAATTTCTATGAAAAGATAATTTAATCTAAAATTTTCAAAAAAATGTTTTAATGGATTTTAATATATATATTTCTCCGATTTTGGGTTTTAAGGAAAATCTTATTTCGCTAATTACTTCTTAATTAATTCTCTGATTAATCCCAAACTTCTTGGGTATGTTTTAAGGGATAACTTCTACCTCTCCTAATTTTCTTGGGATTTATTGAAGGCTTAATTGGGGGAATTACAAATGCATTTCCTAATTACTCCCTTAATGTAATTAAGGATAATTAAGGGTATAATTAGTGCTTTAATCCATTATTAAGGTTTATTATGGTTTGATCCAGTGAGTAGGAGGCTTAGGAAATAATTTTGGGATATTTCCCCTAAGCTATTCCTTAACTCCCCTTTTCTTTCCTTAATCTCTTAATTAAGAGTTAATTCATTAATAACTCTCTTAATTAATTTCTAAAAATTATAAAACCTTCCATAACTTAATTAATCTACTTTGGACATATGCTTAGGTGTTTAAGAGTCTAAGATCAATTAAGTAAATCAAAACCCAACTCATATGTGTGAGGGGTGTTTTGAAATTACTTAAGTTAAACCCCTTAGCTTAATTAACCATTAATTATAAGCCAAATTGCATTAGGCCCTTTTCTTCCTAGGTGCATTACAAATTTAAATTCCTTGTGAGGTTTATGTCATCTCATTGGCTCATAATTACTTTGTTAACTATATTAAGGTGGTGTAGGTAAGGGTTAATTAACTTGCTTAATTCA